>JADMNL010000032.1:29360000-29512500 GCA_016271365.2 Neoceratodus forsteri | reverse complement strand
ACATGTGCAATACAGCTGCACAGAAATGCTCCTTACTGAAACAGCACTCAAACAAATGTCCACACAGTTGAATTAACTAATATCTGTTAAAACTATAACAGGAGCAAATGGGAGACCGGCAAAGGTGGAATGAGCTAAGACCAGAAAAATAAATCAATAGCACCATTTGAATGAGGAGAGAATTTGCAGAATCTTCCTCAAACCTGCTGGTTGCAGACATCCAAGAAAAGGTAGATATGCAGTGCAATATTACTGTAAGAAGCCCTGCTGAATGATGCCCAGTTTACGGTGTAGCAAGAAATTAGTAACTTAACATGGAAACATAGTATTGGGGATACGGAAGGGACTTTGGGTCTGTCTTGTTTGCCCTTCCTGCTACACAGTAGCAATTGTACCAGGTTTGACTATAGTCATACAGTACATTCATACATTAAAGATGTCTAAAAACATATATTTTTAATTTGGAGTAGTGTCTTTGGTAAAGCTCGGTAAAGTGCATTTCTAAAGCACCCTGTCCTTGAAGTTCAGGGTCCTATACAATTTATACAAAATAACAACAAAAATCATATGACTTTAAAACATTTTTAAATTATTTATTTCATTTTATTTATTTATTTGTAAATTGGTAACCAGGAAAGGCACAGTGAGCCATAGTTCATTTCCAGATTCGACCCGGGCCGGGGGGGCCATAGGGTGCAAAGACAGTGGGTAAATCAGCAAGATGTGCAAGTGATAAGGTAAATAAGGTCCTGAGAACTGTTGATACAAAAATCAGGAGACTAGGTTAAACATGATACAGTACTACAATAAAGCCGTAGAGCAAAATTAATATACACAGTAACAATGGTGGGGTCAAAGACTAAGAACTGAAAGTGCATAAAACAACACTGCCTAAATAGTCACTTCAACTCACCTAAAAACTATCTGAGAACACTAACGAGTACCCCCAAGTTAAACATTAAAAGGGTTAATAAGCAGGTGACCCTGACAGTGTCAGGGACTGGAGCTTCAGTCTCTTGTAGCAATGAATATTTTGCTAAGGATGACTAGTCTGCATGCTGGGGAGACTCTTTTATTAGGGTTTGCAACTATTACAGCATCTCAAAAAGGATTATTTAGAATCAAGACTGGGCGAAATGTACTGTTCCCCAGTGGAATTCTGGCAGTAGCCTGTGATAACAGTGACTGCAAGTGAGCGCTTTCAAAAAAGGCAACTCAGTCACGATGCCTGTGCACAGGTCTACCAGACAGGGAGGGCGACCGGATAGGAGGGTCGGCGAATATAGTGACAGGATGTCGCTATGTGTACACATGCGGGGGGGGGGACCACACCATGCGACGGGCAGAAGGGATGAGAGGGTTTATGGGGTGCAGCGTGGTGCTGGGTTGCCGAGCTGGCTATGTGGCGTGGTGGGTTCATGGCAGGCTATGGTTGGGAAGGTGCCGGGTTTGGTTCTGGGATCATTCTTTCTCTTTGCGCCGGTCTGGGAACCCCTCCCCGGACATGCACCCCCTGGAGTTGAGAATCATTTAGTAGGGGTGTGTGGGGGGGGGTGAAGCCCACCACATAAACAAAATAAATCTAAGTCTCCAGCACCCTTTTGCTGTGCGCCATGAGTGTACATCGTCAAAACTGATTTTCGGCGATGTACACTCGCCCCTAACAGCAATCGTCGTTATCACATGGAACCATTCTGGCAAATTTACAGTTCCACAAAAATGATGCAAAATGCTGCAGAACATTAATTTTCATTTTTTTCCACCTAATATTAAAACGTTTTTCCAAATGTCACTAAATCTGGCACATTGTATTTGTACTATAGCACAAATATTTATTTATTTTTATTTCCTTTTTTGCTGACCGGCCAAGTGCACTAGACAAATCTTGCCTATTTTCAGGCACAACCTGGGGGAGGGGGATACAGATGAATGCCAACGGACCTTGAACCAGATGAAGCTGTTGGTGGTATTTCTAGTGAACGAGGGAAATTTGGCCAGGACACCGGGGAAATTCCCCTACTTTCCATTGTGGGCAGTCTGTGAGAAATGGACACTTCTCCGGAAGCGGCAGAGAGGGAGGACATTCCTAGGACAGGAGCTCTGGCCTCAGCTCCTGTCCTGTCTACACAGGAGGCCATGGATGTTGCGACGGCGATTGCTGATTTCTCTCAAGAGCACGATATGATTATGTCAGAAGATGTTATGTCGCTTCCAGCGAGACCTACCTATTTGAGTGCTGGGTTTTAATCTGGGAGAGCCTCCTGCTATGCGGCCTTTTCTCATCGGCCGGAGTGCTTTATGCGTTTTCAACAGGATTTGAAGGAAAAAAATGCAGTCATTGAGGCGGAACTACGTGAGCTGCAGGAGGCTTCACAGGGGGCCCAGGACGTTTCGGACCGGATAGAGCTTGTGTTCCGGTCGGACGCCGAGCAGGAGGTTGATGTGCTTCCTTCCCCAGTGGAGTCGAGTATCTAGTGACCCAGTCAGTGTTCCTGCGGTGTGCTTACCAACAAATGCTTCTTCGGCTGTTCCTGGCCCACTAGACTTGCACGCCAAGAAAACTCGACTAGGGATGACGAGGTTGGTCTCAAACCCACCGGTTACTGTCACTGCTTTTCCGGTAGATACAGAACAGACGTTTTCCTTTTTGGATCGTAGGAAACCACAGAAATGGGGTGATTTAGCCCCTGAACCCTCTACCATACATAATGCATCCTGGTCACCTGAAAGAGCTCTGACGGAGGCTGGTTGGATTCCAAGGGCTTCGGGTCAATGGACTCCAGACCCAACGGACCCCTCCTTTCTGAAACTGTGTACTTCTTCTGCTGCTGTGGCCACCGACGACAGTTCTTCAAAGAGCTCCACCATACCCTGGGGTAATCCTTCTATTGCATTGCCAAATGTTTCTGTTTCTCCTTCTGATGTTTCTACCTAACCAATTGTTCAGGATAAGGGTTCACTGACTAATGTTGGGAGGGGGTCTAGTTCAGTTCTTAGGGATAACACTCAGGTTTTGCCCCCTAAAGCTCCCTTGTTTCGTCTAGCTGATTTATTCCAGCCGACTGGGGAGCCTGCTCTTCGGAGGACCGCAGTTCGCTTGCTGTATAAGGGGGGCTTAGAACAACCACCAGATAGGTTGTTTATAGCTCAGACTTTGTTGAAACAGTCCATGAAATATTTCTCATCAGAAATGTTTGCATTGATTTCATTAGAGAATGGAAACTATGATGTTAGTTTCAAACATGTTTCAAATCTTGACAGGTTTTGGGCACAATATAAGACCCTTGAGTCTGACCCGTTATGGGTTCCGTTTCAGGCCATTCCACTCACAAAACCCTTGATTAAAACCATAACTATCTTATTTAAGAATGAAGGTGTCAATATTGAAGACATCCTATTTTGGTTACGTAAGAGATGTGAAATTTTGGGGAGGCCTACTCCCACTCCCACTCTGGATAGTGAAAAAATATGGGATGGCAGTTGGAAGGTTAACGTGAAACTTGTTTCTACTAATTCTGGACTAGTCCATCTACCTAGTGTGTTTTTTCTTGGGAAAGATCGGGGGTCCATCTTCTATGTTGGGCAACCTAGATCCTGATTTAAGTGTGGGTCTCGCCTGCATCTAAGTTCGGCCTGTGACACCTCTAAATACATTCATTGTTTGGAGTATGGGCACTTGGCTTCCACCTGCCTGAACCTTTTTAAATGCAACCTATGTGAACAGACTGGTCATGCTTATGGCCAATGTCCTTGGGCCTCGCACAATAGAGCTGACTGTCCTTCCTATGACGAACTTATTACTCAGGCACAGTGGACTTTATCCCACAAATCTGATACGGCTGTGCCACAGGCATCAGACTCTGTTCTGGTTCCCAGCCCAGGCTGCTCCTAATCAAGTCAGCCTAATTGACACGATGGATGTTACTCCCTCCGATACACCAGTAGACGCGGCTTTGTCTACACTTCCTGTTCCTTCTGTTGACCTGTCTGTGGCGGAGCCTGTGGCCCACATGCCCCCCCCCCCATCTGACACCCCATTCAAGACTGTGCAACCTAGGAAAAGGAACAGACATGGCAAAGCTATGTCAGAATTTAAATCCCCCCTCACAACCCTTGCCCAGAAAGAGCTGGTTAAATTGGGGAACGTTTTTTTCCCCTCTTGAGAAAGATCTTGGTGGGGATTCAGGAGATGACACTGACTCTTCGTCGGTTGTTTCTAACACAGATTCAGAAAACAGAATCGATGATTCTATTGCCAAAAGAACGAGACGTAGGCAACTGGGTAAACCCCCTTGAGGTTCTCCCTTTGTTTTTTGTTTTTTTTTTAATCGCCCTTCTTTTTTTCCTGATATGCCTTCTTTAAAGCTTTCTACTTTAAATGTCAATGGTTTGAAGGGTGTGAAGAAGCGTATTGTTTTTTTTTCACTCCTTAAAACTTTTGACTTGGATGTTATTTGTCTGCAGGACATCCGATTGAAGACCTCTCAGGAACTCCAACATGCTTCTCATAGTTGGACTTTAGGCCCATCCTTCTGGTCTATAGGGGAGGACCCCTGTGATGGTTTGGGTATATTGTTTTTTAATTCTGCAGTTTCTGTGTCCAGATTAGTGGATATTCACCCTGGGAGGGTGTTATGTTTGGACATCTCTATTAATGCAGCTAGATTCCGGATTCTTTCTGTCTATGCCCCACAAACAGAAACTCAATGGATAGCTCTTTTTAAAGAGGCCCAGCCATATTTACATACTTCCCGATTAGTAATTTGGTTAGGTGATTTTAATTGTGCTTTGTCGACTGCTGATAGGGGTTTTCAAACTGATAAAATGTTTTGTGATTCAGTTGCTTTACATAAAGTAGTGTCTACAGCTCATTTAGTAGATGCTTACAGAGTTTTATATCCTACGTGAGGCTTTACTTATTTTCGGGATAACCTTCGGATGAGAATAGATTTTGTTTTTGTATCATCAGTTTTACAAATAGTTCAGGCCTCCTCTAGACCTATAGAATTCTCAGATCATAATGTTCTTACAGTTTTTCTTTCTTGGGATGGGGCCCCGAGATGTCAGGAAAACATTTGGAGATTAAATGAAAGTTTACTGGAGGACCATACCCTTAAACGGTTCTGGTTGAGAGACTGGACAGTCCGGGTGTCTGTTGTGGAATGCTATGATTCCATCTTAGAGTGGTGGGAGGATACCAAACTGGGTTGGAAACATTTTTTTTAACATCGGGCTCAAGTTAAAACCCAGAAAGACTACATGAAATATTTACAGCTCAGACATCAGTTACAACGTCTCATATCACTGGCTGAGACAACGAAACATAATTATAGTGCTCATATTACTACTCTGAAAAAAACAAATGGTGGAATTACAGTATAACAGGGGGAGGTCTTTGGATCAAGAGCTGAGATTTGGAACGCGATTGTCCAAACATTCTTTGGACCCATTCAAAGAAAGTCAGAAAAGAGTAAACTCCAGACTTATTACCTCCCTCACTGATGAGACGGGACACCTTGTGAGTGACCCACACAAACTTTTGCATGTAGTGGAAAAATATTTATCCTCCAGTTTGGTCCCAGACACTATTTTGGACGATATTGCTATTAACAATATTTTACATGACTCTTTTACCTGGTCTATCTAGGGATCAACAGCAGGAACTAACAGTAGATATCACTCTGGAAGAAGTAAAATCTGCAGTATGTATGTTAACCTCTCACACGGCCCCGGGCACGGATGGTCTCAGTGCTGTGTTTTATAAAACCTTTTTGCAGACCATTGGCCCTGTTTTGGTTATTCTTTTTAATCATGTTTTACAGTCTGGATCATATGCTCCTTCTATGAGAGAGGCGATTTTGCTTCTTATTTGTAAAAAAGGGAATAAAACAGATATCAGTAATTGGCACCCACTTAGCCTCTTAAATACTGACATGAAAATTCTTAGTAAAATTCTTTTGGCCAGGCTTGCCAGGATCACTCCACAACTATTTCATCCTGCACAGACCTGTGCGGTCAAGGGCAGAAAACAACAGGATAATCTGATATACCTTAGAGAGGTTTTTTGTAGAGGGGGCCTTGGGCAATTACAGGGGTTCGCTTTTGGACTAGATCAAGAGAAAGCCTTTGATCGAGTTTCTCACAACTTTCTCTTTTTAGTATTGAAAGCCTTTGGGTTGCCAGACACATTTGTTTTTTGGATTTCTGCAATGTATCAGGAGGCAGTACTTATACCTAATGTTAATGACTGGCTGGGAAAGAGGCTGGCTATTACGAAGGGGGTTAGGCAAGGTTGCCCACTGAGTCCTATCTTATATGCCTTTTCTATTGATATTTTTATTAGATTATTACAAGCAAACACAGCGATACGGGGTCTTGATGTGTTCAAGAATAGGCCACCACAGCAGGTGTTAGCTTATACAGATTACTTAGTTTTATTATTACCCCCTCATTTTTCTGTATCAACGTTACAAGACTCCTTTCACCTTTTTTTAAGTATTTCGGGTTCCAGAATTAATTATAGTAAGTGTACTGGAGTTGTTATAGGCTC
This sequence comes from Neoceratodus forsteri, assembly GCA_016271365.2. Lineage (NCBI taxonomy): Eukaryota > Metazoa > Chordata > Ceratodontiformes > Ceratodontidae > Neoceratodus > Neoceratodus forsteri. The sequence goes on along the minus strand of JADMNL010000032.1, from coordinate 29,505,950 downwards.
CACACCAGTGCCTGAGACCGGGAGTATGGCTGGGATCTCAATTTTCAGAGCTCCTATTAACATCCTGGGGGTATTTTTTGGACCTGGGATATGGCTGGCTACAACTGGGAAATGGCAATAGCAAAGGGTTCCAGACTAGTGGGGGAATGGAAAGGCATGCCACTCTCCAAGAAAAAGAAGGTTTTATTGATTAAAACACTCCTAGTTCCTGTATTTTTGTATATTAGTTATATTTTTCTGCTTCCCCTTGCGTATGTGGACGCAGATTTTTAGTGTTTTTTTCCAAGCATTCTGGGGGTCTCGACTAAACCCTATTAAAAAAGAATTCACTTATCTTCCTATCGCTGAAGATGGGGTTGCTATGATCCACCCTATTGCTTTTTTTTCAGTCTTTTTTTTACATATAATTTGGGATCAGTCTTTAAACCTGGGTGGCTTATTTGGAGACCTTTCATGGAGCATTGGATTGATCTAAGTCGAACAGGGTGGCAGGAGAAAAAGTCTCGATTATTATCCAGGCTGGTAGAGTTACCAATGTATATGAAAGAATGTATGAAGCAGCTTATCAAATGGGAGGTTACCATGCAGTTGTTGCAGACTTATGACAGGAAGAAATTGTATAAACATATTCTCTCCACGGAACGTACCTCTGAGGTCTTGTTCCCAGATTGTCCACCGGACAGGCAAGCGGTTATTTTACAGTATCTTACAAATAAGCATATTCCACTGTATACATGGGATTGTGTATGGTTGGGAAATTATGATAAATTGGGAGTTAAAGGCAATAGTAAACATAAACAGTTATCGGAAAGGTATTGCCCAAGGCCTGATTGTATTAAAATCCTGGAAACCCAATGTCATTTATTCTTAGACTATCCTTATATTAAACCATTCTGGGTCTTACTGGCGGACTACTGGAAGGTTCCTGAATTTCGGTCCCTTGATTATTCTACGATTATGTTTGGCCCTTTCCCTAATACTTTTGTTAACTATCATAGTGCAACTATTTATGTGATATTGTGTATTGTGAGATTTCACATTTGGCAGTCTAGGTGCCTTTGGATTCTGCAACAGAAAACCATTACTCCTGCGGAACTGGTTGCCACAGTTTGTAAAGCAGTGGATAGACTTATGAACTATGACTCCACTACTGGACCTAATGAACAATTTCTGAGTTATTGGATTAATTGTACTACATGGACTAATTGATTGTTTTTGTTGCTTTCTTCTTTTTATACATTGATCTTTGTTTGATTGTTTATTGTTTTTGTTGTAATGAAGTCCATTCTTTCAATAAAATTCCCCTACTAGATACCAAGTGCCAGATTTCTAACTTTAAAGAGAACTAAGCTTTAAGCAGTCAAACCTTTGTAACTTTTTAAGAAAATTTTACAAGTGCTTAAAGTAAGAAATGTTAAGCCCCTGTAAATGTAAAACTAGAGAACACAATGTCCCCACATTTGGCTGATTCATAGACCCTTATCAGAAGGCTGTGTGGGGGTCAACTTTCTAGTCTCTTGTCTAATCTTGTCTAAAGGACGCTCAAGTTACAAGTAGTCAAAATGTGCAAAATACAGTAACAGTACTTACAGTTGTATTTCATGAATTTTTGCAGTTAATCTTTTTATTATTAAAACTGTTGCATACAACACATAAAAAAGAAAAAACAGATCGAACAATGGTGCTGTGAGAAAACACAAGACAAAACAAAGGAATGTAGAACAAGATAGCAAGATAAATCTGGAAGGAAAAACTGGAACATGATAACCAACCAGACTAGATGAACACAGTGAGTGATATCAAATACGCTGTAAAGGGCGCACCACTCTGTACACATGTGTATAAACAAGTTGCATACATAAAGAGAACCAACAACAAGAACATCAAAAACTTAAGGAGGTGTCAGTGCTTGAAGACATAGCCACCATACCCAGTGCGATCCAAAGGAAGGAGGCCACAGATACAATTGAAGGTGGGAGGGAGACTAAGGGCCACGCAAATAGGTCATTCCACACCAGTCCGAGGTGTGAGATATTGCAAAAATAGTGTTCAACAGCTGACAAAGTCAGGAAGGGCATTCTTAGCTAAATGAGACGAGTGACTGAAGGAAGCTACCTAAGCCTGACTCACTAGCAGTTCTGAGTAGGAGGACAGCGACATAATAACAGATGATTTGCTTGCCTGCAAAGTAAAGCCAACCAATGATGACCAAAGGAGTTGAGATGTGGTGCAACAGTGATGAGACCTAGTAGAAAAAGTAGGGTTGAAAGTGGGATGGAGTGGCCCAAAATCATAGTGGCTAGTAAAACAACTTGCTCCCAGAAGGGTTGCACCTTGGGGCATGGCCAGAGAATATGGACCAGATTACCCTGGGAGTCATCCAGGAGAAGCTTCAGGGCATAGAGGAACACTGGCATCCTATACCAAAAGCTGAGTATCTTATTTTGGATAAGGCCACTACATGAATCTGTAAAGGTCTTATGGCAAAAGGACCAGCAGCCGTTCCAGTCCTCCTCTGATATGGTTATGGAAAGCATGCGCCCCCATTTAACTTTTGTGTCAAAAGACTGGTTGGGGATCTGATCGCTAATGTGATGGTAGATACATTCAAAGAGACCCCTTGGACGAGTAAGTCACTTCTCTATTGGAAGAGATGACCAGATAGTAACAGTGGACTTCAAAAAATGTTTTACTGAGCTGCGGATTTGCAAGAAACTCCAAACATCAGATCTGGGAATATCCCAAGTAGATTGCAGCTCCTGACAGGAGACAACAACGTGCTTGCTAACATCCAAAATGTCATGAAAGTGCCAGATGCCTTTATTCTGCCAGGATGCTCAAGAAAGAGGTGAGTTAGCAATACAGATCACTGGAGTGTCCCAGAGCAGGACGTAGCCCAGGGGTTTATGGTCAGTACCCAACCATTGGTTCAGATAAAACTAGCAGGAGATAGAAGGCTTAATGACTGGATAAGACTGTAAATGTTTGGGGAGGGGCATATATTAAAGAGGTGAGTGTCTTCTCTCCAACTGAGTGATACTCAATATGGACCTATTGGGCAGAATGGTCCATCGAAGAGTGAAACCATTGTAACATCTGGGCTACAAGAATGGCCCATAAATAACCAGTGATCCTAAGGAGACCAACCCCCCCCCCACCCCAGACCAGTGGCTATGCTATCTACTTTGGTTATAGTGAGGTCAGGCACCATCCCATAGAAAGTGACCCAGATATTTATCTAAAAGAGACAGCTATTTCGGGGTATCACAAGGTGGAGATGGGACAACACATACAGTATTTTGGGAGTAGAAATCATTTTGACAACTGCTATTTTGATCCAGGAGAGTAAGATGTAAGGCCTGACAATGATCACAGTCCATTTTAAGTTCTACCAAGGGGGGGGGGGAGAGGTTGGTGTTGCACATCTTGGCAAGGTTTGAGGTGACCTGAATGTCCAGATAAGAGATAGACTGAGGGGACCAATGGAGGGCAAACAGGATGAAGGTAGTCAGTTTGCATTTTGGATTTAAAGGGAGGACTTCTGTTTTAGACTGGTTCATTCATAGTCCAGAGAGAGAACTGAAGTGAGATAGCAGAGTCATCAAGAGCTGGATTGAGGTGTAAGCATCACCCATTTCGTGCGGTTTGGGAAAATTGTTGCATTTATTGATAAGTTTCTGGAAGTCTTATCCATAAATTTTGCCCAGCCATACAATTGACCTACCACAGAGTAGGAGAGAAACAGCAAGGCACAGTGGTAATTAAGGAGTATGCATAGAGATGTCTATAGTAACAAGTTTTGTCCACAGCTGACATGGATGCAACCGCGCTTACTGAGCTTTCAGCAGAACAGTCCGCCCTGCCTAAGATGGCCACTGGAGCTCAGTACACATGCATGAGCAGTTGCACATGTGAGACTTTACTTCTGCAGTTGTGGTGAAGTCACACATTCTCACTGAGCTCCGGCATCTGTTTTGGCCACAGTGGACTGTTCTGCTGTGAGCTCAGTGTGCATGCGTGAGTTCACCGCAACTGCAGAAATGAAGTCACGCATGTGCAACTGGTCGCGCATGTGCACTGAACTTTGGTGGCCATCTTGAGCACAGCAATAAAAGTAATGCACCCATGGTGGGGGCGGAGTGTTTTGGAGTTGCGGAATGATCATGCTGCAACTCCAGATTTGTTCTTCAGATGGATCTGGTGGGTTGTTTGTAAGGTGCTTGCAAGACGGCTGCAGGCTCTGCCCACTGCAGCCATAAAAATGGCAGGAGAGCTGGAGGAACATTGCAGGGCTGTAATACAAGTGCAGGTAAGGAGAGTCGCCTGCTTTCAGTAGAGGTCAAATGAGTGTGATGCCAATCCAAGCATTGCTGCTAAAGGAAAGATCTGACTGTTGTCTACATTGGGATAGGGAAAACAGGTTCTGAGGACATGAGGGGGTAATTTACTGAATTAGGGAGATTACAAAGGGCAAAGCTATCCAGAGGGATTTTCTTCATGGTCCTTATGGCACTCTGGCCTGTAAGTCTGCTGAATGAGTAGCCAGTTGGATGGCATGTTGTGGCAAGGAATGACTGCATACTCAATATGGGCTGTGGTGATGCCAAGGAGAAGGGTGCACTGATCCTGTCAATGGACAGGGCAGTCAGGAGAATTCAAACTAAAGGACATTGGAGACAATTATTGCTGGGCAGTCACCAGTGTCAGGAATTAGATGCATAGGTTTACCAAGGGAAGCAGAGCAAAGCTGAGCAGCACAAGAATAGATGACCCCCAGTTGGAGCAAAGAAGCATAATTCATTTATTTATTTGAAAAATGGTACTTGGGAAAGGCACGCTGAGCCTGGGCTCATTTCCAGCTGCGACCCGGAGAAATGAAGGGACAACAATTCTCCCTTGAATGCTGGTCATGTGAGAATCACACCCAGTAAAATGTACTAGACTAAGCGATCGATGCACTTGGATGTCCAGGACTTAAGGGGCTTTTACATTACCGGATTTGCACCAGTGCCAGCGGTGCAGATGAGTTGCACCAGTGCAGATCTGGCAGTGTAAAAAACTGCTGGAGTGTTGCAAGCCACTCTGTTGTGGCACAGAGCATTCCTTGGTTTGTTGGGAATAAGGAGCAGAATGCCCCGGTGCAGGTGTGTTTTTGCAAGCAGGCAAAAATGCTGCCGTGCCTGCACCAGTGTCAATCCTATTCACTAACCCCTCTGTCAGAAATGCCCCCCAAATGCAGCAAGGCCATTAGGAATGCTGCACGGCAGCAGTGTACAGAAGAAAAGGGCAGCAGAGCGATTACAGTGGAGCAAGCTGATTCAGATGGCAACGCTCCAGGTAAGCTGTAATGTAAAAGCGCCTTTAAAGATGTGGTGGGGGAAGAAAAACAGTGAGGCACTAAGAAGAAGGAATACATAGGATGCACAAGCCCAGCCTTGTCATACGGCAGCCGGATGAGGAGTTGTAAGGAGGGCTGTGCCAGTCGCTATATCTGTCTACGGCACTAGCGCTTTCAATCTGTGGGGTATTGAGCAGGCTGTGTTGACGGTGCCCACTGTGTATTGGGGGGCTGCTAGACAACAGGTACTACTGTACTGCTACAGGAACAGTCATTGTGGGATTTTATTTTATTTTTTTATTTTTATTTTGGTCATTGGTAACTGGGTAAGTCCCACTAGGCACAAGTGCCTGTTTTCAGGGGCAATCTGGGAGCACTGGGTGGTTAAGTGGCTTGCTCAGAGTCACACAGTATGCAAGTGGAGGTTGTGAGAATCAAACTTAGGTCTAGTCTGCTGGATGTACCAAGCTTGTTCACACCTCGTTCCTCTAACCGCAAGGCTATACTGCCAGCCCAGGGGTGGGGGTACTACAGGACCTCAGGGCATTCAGTACATTCTTTCACTTACAGTACAACTGAGTTGGCTTTGGACAGCAGTGCATGCAATGATAGGTTATGTGTATGTGTACCATGATTGGCGATTGGACAATGGGGAGGGGCATGACTGGAAGGGGCTGGGGATCAAAGCAGGAAGGGGATCGCTGGGCATGTGACTTTGTCATAATGGGGCTGGCAAGTTGGGGGGGGACATTAGCCACCAGGGAACTGTACAGAACCTATGGGGCCGTCGGTCAGTGGGTGGGAGAGCAGGACCACTGGACACCAGGGACACATTGTTGGATTACTGGGCTGGCAGTCAGAAGGGGGTGCTAGGCACCAGGGATTGATGCAGACAACTGCAGGATGGTGATCAGAGGGATGGGGACCACCAGGCACCAGGGATTAGTTCTTGCAGTGCTGGGCCAGGGATCAGAGGAAGGGGGGACCACTAGGCACTAGGGATCATTGATGGAACATATGGGACAGTGATCAGGGCACGGGGGGACCACTGGTTGCCAGGAACTCTGCTTGGTTGTACAGGTATGGAGACTGGAGACCAGTGGAGGACCACTGGACACCAGGGAAGAGTTGTCATAGGAATGGGCTGAGAAGCAGAGAGTGGGCGATGGACACCTGGGAATAGCTTTAATATGTGTGGGCTGGTGATCAGCAGCAGGAGGACCATGGACCACCAGGTCTGTGTGTTGTGCAGACTGGGAAAGGGATCGGCGAGTGGGGGAACTACTAGCCACTAGGGATGAGTGTTTGCACTCATGGCACAGTGATTGGCAGGTGGGGGGACCACTAAGCACCAGGGACATCTCTGGATGGCCCAGCCAGGGTGGGTGGCTGCAGTACCTCTGGCCACCATCAGGGCCTTGCATCCCATTAAGAGGAGGTTTGCAATGGTGGTAATTTACACCTGTTTGGGTGGGAATTTCCACTGGTACCAACCTCTGAATATACTGCTGTGCCTGTATGCTGGGAGGGCCCCTCTCCTTTGTATAGGTACAGCAGTACCTTAGCGTTCAGCTGCTAATGGGGTTTGGTGGTTCTATGGGGGTGTCTGAAAATAGACCACACCCACACACCATGTGCAAAACCCGGTTTGCATGAGCAAACACCCATTTGCATCCACGTCAACTTTTGAATATTGGGCCCCAGATCTTCTTAACATCATGTATTGAGACACATTGAAATATCAGAGCACATAAAAGTACAAGCAACATTCAAAGTCATTGACACATTGCTCAGACACAAAAAGATTTTAAATATAGAGCTAAATAAAGTGTCAAGGTGTGCTGCTAATTTATGAAATTCTCATAACGTTCATATATAAAACAGTTTCTGACCACTTTAGCCAACTTGCAAAATAAATAAATAACTTTTAAAGTTCCAAAGTTCCAAGGATTTACCCAAGCTGGCGAAGGGAAGAGTCAACATTTTATCTAAAACTTAAAGTTTATATTTATGTTCTTTGTATAAATTTCTTGTCTAAAATGCCAGTTTGGCAGTCTCTTTCGCAAGCCAATGAAATAATTAAAACATTACCTCCAGGATTCTGATAGTAACTCCAGGAAAAAAAAACTCTTTGGAGGGTGGGCAGAATGAGAAGAGATCTGGATAAACTAGCAAAATGGTCGGAAGAGTGGCAACTGGGGTTTAATGCAAAGAACTGCAAGATCATGCACATAGAGAAGAGAAACCCTGAAGCCACCTATAGGCTGGGAGGGGAGTTGCTGGCAGTCATGAGGGAAGAAAGAGAGTTGGACATCATCATCACCGATGACCTGAAATCATCCAAGCAGACCACTAAAGCAGTAGGTAAGGCTGGGGGGATGTTAGGGTGTATACCCTGGTTAGGCCCCATCTGGAGTACTGCATGCAGTACTGGAGGCCACACCTTCACAAGGACATTAGCCAAACTGAGGCAGTCCAGAGAAGGGCAACCAAAATGGTGCAGGGACTGCATCAGAAAACATATGAAGACAGATTAACGGAGCTCAATATGTATACCCTAGAGCAAAGCAAGGAGAGAGGTGATTGGATCGAAACATTCAAACACCTTAAGGGTATTAACAAGGTGAAAGAGTCTAACATGTTTCAATACAAGAAAAATAGCAGGGCAAGAGGACACAGCATGAGATCAGAGGGAGGCTGATTAAGGGATAATGTGAGGAAGTTCTTTTTCACAGAAAGGTTGGTGGATGCATGGAACGGCCTACCTCAGGAAGTGGTGGATATGAATACAGTGCAGGGCTTCAAACAGGCATGGGATAGGCATAAGGGAGCAATACAGATGAGTATGAATAAATAGGCCCTTGACAGAGCAAAGGCTGATGGCACATTTATAAGGTAGAAAAAGAAATGGGCAGACTGGATGGGCCTTGCAGTCCTTATCTGCTGTCAGCTTCTATGTTTCTATGTTTCTATGGAGAGAGTCACCTTGTTAAAGAGTACAGCAGGAAAAAAAAAACACCATTCATCGGTACCATCTGTGAGGGTCAGAGTACAAGCAGGACTTGACTTGAGGGCACATAATCATGTTTGCTTTCTTAAAGAGTTTCTAATCAATATTTCTCAAGTTTCTAGTCCTCTTTTCTCCACAACAAACACCTCATTCAAATTTCTTTGTCTCTGTCTCCCTTCTAGCAGGCTCGCAGGGTCCATTACTCTGTCCTTCATGTCAGCCAGACCATTTCCATCTGTGGGATCAGAAAGAAAAAAAAGTGTTCGACTGAGCATAGCATTTTTTCTTTAAAATCAAAATATAGTGACCCCCAGCCCTTTGGTAATGTTAGCATACTAGTGTATAGTAGAAAAAAACACCTTGAAGCACACGTAGTGCTGCCACACAGTATTTCTCTCCAGAAATGGATTGTACCCTTTAAACCTCATTGTTTGGTACCACATCGAACCAAGCTATCAAGATCTCCAGTTCTCTGCTGAACAAACTCTCACTCCTCCCAACCGAGGGCCATCCAGTCCCCAAAGAAAACCTAACTGGTAGACCCGACAAACTGACCCTTCTATGAGGCATTGACCCAAACCTGGCAGCTCTGCTAGAACCAGCTCAAGAAACACCGGTAAGCCCTCCAGGTGCTCTAAATACACTAGCTGTGCTGAGTAAATGAAGTTGGCCTATCTGCTCAAAACAACAGGCGTACTTTAAAGCTGACTTAAAATCATAAGCTATGAAGGGAGGAGAGACTGACCACACTCAAAAGTATTTAGCCTACAGAAGGGGGTGGTGAGAGGGTACATAATCAGTGTTCCAAATGCTAAAGGGGATAGACAGGGTGGAGTTAGTATACATAGATGTTTGAACTGTTAAGAAGTGTAAGCAGGACATTCTCTCATACTGGGGGTTGGGGGTGGGTAGGATACGGCCAACATAGAAAGCTTTATTTCACACAGTGGGAGGATAACATGTGCAATAGCTTATGTGATTGTGAGAGCTAAAGATTCCTGAGGGAGAAAGGCATTGAGAATTACATAATACAAGTTGGGGTAGAATTCTGAGTGTGTGCCCATATTAACATTGGGTGTAGTCGGAGAACTGGATGGGTCAGTGGATTGGCAGTGGGTTAAGGAGCCTTTCACTTCTAGGTCAGCAGTTCAAATCCAGCCAATGATGGTACTGTAGCTGCCAAAATTCATTATCACTTTGGGGATGTTAAGTAGAATGAGTTATGGTGGTCTCATTACAGTTTCTAATGGCCAGGCTTCCACATCACAAAACCATCAACACAATTGGCACTAAATGATGCCCTTGCTGGCAGTCTGACATGAGAGACCAAGAACTGAATGGGTATGGAGTATGAAATAAACTCTCACCTTCATTGTGGCCCTTCCATGCAGGGTTGAGGATTAATGGCAGGGCCATGTGGGGAAGCTTGCACTGTGATTGTTCATGCTGTATCAGTCATGTGGATAAATAGACAGCTTCAGTTTCCTTTCTAGAACTGTCAGTCCAGCACATTTAATGAGCAGTAAAATTCACACACAGACAAAAAGCTGAGTATAGTCACTGCTGTATGGCAGAAGGGGAGGACAAGGTGTGACCCAAAGTCAGGGCAATGAAAATGGGTGAAAAATTTGACGATGCTTCCAATTGTTTGTTTACTATGACAGATTCCAGGCATCTCCTAATTTTATTTGGTGGTAAAATGTTCTAGTTCCACCAAAATTTGAGTATTTTATTAAGGTTGCAATTTATTTATTTCTCAAGAAAAAAAAATGATGGCTGCCAAAATTGGCTTAGAAATAGCACTGTAGACCTAGCAAGGGTTAGGACTGAGGAAAAAAAACTCACAGTGTGCAGCACAAGAGGTACCAAGAAAAGTAGATTTTATAGTTATGCTAACATTTTTTTATTAATTGTACCTGAAACTATCTTTTAGAAAAATAAAATATTATACTGCTGCTTTAAGTAAGTGTTTCCTGTTCAACCTCCAGTTTTGTATGTGTATTTCTGCTTACTGCCATTCCCTCATCCTGTGTTCCTGTCATTAAACATTAGACAGATAGAAACGTAAATCTGTATCTATTGACAGATGTGACTTTATTCTTATATATATATCTCATGTGTTATTGGGGTAAATGCTGCAGCTGACTGCAGACAAAGCTGGGAGGTTACTACTAGAATGGGGCAGTTCTAATGTCTGGGTAAAAAATATAAACTGTAAAAAAGGAAAAGTATAAAAAAGCATGATATTTTTATCACGCAGAATTTACATACTGTGATAACTGTGTATCATGATATACCATAATTTCCAGTCTACTGCCCCATTGCCCTCCAAGTTACAACTCGGGAGGGCCACAGTTCCCTACTGCACCAACCTTAACCTGACTAACTGCAGTTCAATGTCCCTGTCTGGGACAGGAGTACTCTAGACATTGGTACCCTATGAAGTTTTAACTGTGATCATTTTTTCCCATGGTTATCATGCCAGAAACGTTTTACCTTGTATACCCAGGCACACCTACAGTTTTGTTAGATTAATGTACTACAGTATATTCCCCCCTCACTGAAGCAGTGTTTGATAATTAAAGTCCATTAGCAACATAAACTGTTTGTAACAAACCATTCTTTAATATAAATGTTTAAAGTTTTCAGAGCCGCAGCATTCCATGAGAAATAGCTTGATGTCATTTTTATCATAGAACATGTTTCCTTCTGCTCAAAAGAGGCAAGTGTAACATTATGATAAAATTAAGAGTTAAGTAAAAAAGAACCTTAAGATCGTGTCTGCAGATAAACACAGAAACATAAAAACTGATGGCAGATAAGGACTGCTAGGCTCACTCAGTCTGCCCATTTTCCCTATCTGCTGCAAAAACCACAGACTCTGCTTGATCTCCAACTTTATTCTCTGTCCTACTGCTAGGGTTTGCAGTTAAGGTATACAGTTTTCAACAATAATTGCACATTAAACATCTGCAGGCATGAAGTATGCTGTACTGGAAATAGCTGAAATCCTGGAACATTCATACTGTTTGGATAGGCTTACCGTTACAATTCTTTTTCCCTGTGTATATTTCAGCTTGCATGTAGCTATTACTGCTGGACTACAAGTGCTGCCATCATCACTGGGATCCCCTGGCCTGAGAACGAGATGCTGCATCGTGGAGTTATCCCATTTGGTGTAACTTCAAATAAATCAATATCTGGCCTTATTTTTAGCATGATTGGAATGTAGGGGAGATAACGAGGCCAAGCAAATATGTTTTTCTTTCTTTAATTGCATGTAAAATTTTGATGTGGTTTTATTCAGTTGCAGACCTGAGCATTCGACAAACTGAAATATTTTCTACACAGCACATGCAACAAAATAACTCAGATTAATAATCATGCTCTATAAATGAGTTATAAAAAGAATCAGTAATATTTAATTACACTTGCAAAGCAAAATAAACACATTGACAAACGAGTCACAAAAGAGGATGCATTGCATACAAGGTTTGATTATACACCTTGGAACCAGAGATCTAGTAGGTGAGGAGGAGGGGGGGCGGTGGTACAGAAAAGATTCAAGGAAATAGCAAGATCATGCAGGCATTCTGTGAACGCGCTGGCCTTTTCAGAAGTAATCACAGATCCCAGGGCCAGCACAGCCAGGAAAAGGAGAATAGCAGAATTCAATGAGTGGCTGGGTGTTTGATGTAAAGAGGAGGGGTACAGTCTTATAGGGCGGTGGGGGGACACGTGGTCAAATAAGGGGCTTTATTGTCCAGACAGACTGCACCTTAGTTGGGAGGGGAGGAAAATACTAAAGGACAGGCTGGGGAAATATATGGGAAAGGAACTTAGTTTAAACTGGTAAGGGGGGGAGGAGGGGGTCGGAAGGCTCACACAATTGAAAAAGGAAAGGCCGATAGACCTCTCCCCCTCCACAAAAGCAGTGACAACAAAGGGGGAGTGGGGGGCAGCTAAGAAGTGGGGGAGAGGAGGAGGGAAGGAGGGCAAGCCAGGACAAAGATATTGAGCAAAAGAGCCAAGATATTAGAGGGACAAAGTGGAGGGTGGTGTCGCTAAATGCCCACAGTCTCGGGAACAAGATGGCAGAAATGCATGCCCTCTTAGCAGAGGGTAAGGTGGATATAGTGGCAGTTACCCAAGACCTGGGCTACAGCACACCACAACTGGGATCTCTCAATCCCAAGTTATAAGCTATACAGAAGGGATAGATAGGTAGGCAAACGGGGAGTGGGGGGGGGTGGCTACATACATCAGGGAGGGAATAATTTGCATGAGGGAGGAGGAAAAGGAAAAGGGGAACATAAAAACAGTGTGGCTCCACTTGCAGGCTAGCAGAGGAAGGAAGATCAGGATGGGAGTGATATACAGACTTCCCAAACAGGGTGAGGACAAGGACAGAGAGCTGTGTTCCCAGTTGAGGATCGTAGCCAGAAAGGGGGAGGTGGTAGTGGTAGGGGATTTTAACCTACCTAAAGTGGACTAGGCTACTCCCACCACATCCTTTGCCAGAAGTCAGAAAATCCTAAATGCAATCCAGGATGGCTTCATGACTCAGTGTGTGACTGATGCCACCAGGGAAGGGGCAATTCTAGACCTAGTGGTCACCAATGGTGAGCACGTACAGGAGATCAAAAGTTAAGGAACCACTGGGTGGAAGCAACCATAGTACAGTGTGGTTCAGTTTGGATATCGGCAAGGATGACATCCCCACCAAGACCAGAATATTGGATTTCAGGAGGGCAAATTTTAAAAAGATGAGAGCAGTGGTAAGGGGAAACCTGGACAGCATGGAGGAGGGCATGGGGGTGGACCGAATATGGGCGGTCATTGAAGGGGCCATTCAGAAGACCACAAGCAGTATTATCAAATTGAGTTGGAAGCAATCAAAAGCAAGACCACCAAGCTGGTTTAATGGGGAGGTGGCCAGAGTGGTAAGGCAAAAGAGGGCAGCCTATAGAAAATTCAAAAGAACAGCAAAGGAAGAGGATGAGGAAAAATACCGAAAGTTAGCTAAGGTGGCAAGAAGGGAGATACCGCAGGCAAAGGCGCAGAAAGAGTTACAAATAGCTGAAGGAATAAAGAATGAGAAAAAGGTCTTCTTTCACTACATAAGCAAAAGGAGGGACAAGAAGTATGACATTGTTAGGCTGAGGAAGGAGGATAGTTGGGTTGACGAAGACGGAAGTAAAGCAGAATTTGATTGATTGATTGATTGATTATTTATAAGGAATTATTAAATCAATACTTCTGCTCTTTCTTTGCAAAGGAAAGGATGGAGCAATGCCACATGCAGGGAGAGGGGAAGGGAGCAGGGAGGGAAGCTGTAGGGGTAATCGGGATTGAAAGAGTGAGGAAGGGGCTGATGGCCCTGAGGATTGACAAATCCCCAGGGCCAGATGAAATAAGGTGCTGAAAGAGTTAGCAGAGGATCTGGTGGGGCTACTGGATGTTCTTCTCAATAGATCTCTGGAGTTGGGAATGATGCAGCTGGAGTGGAGAATGTCACATGCGCTGCCACTCCACAAGCACGTACCACAGGATGACCCGGGTAAATATAGGCCAGTCAGCCTGACCACGATAGTATGTAAACTCATGGAGACCATACTAAAGAAAAGGCTGGTGAGGTACATGGAGGAGAATGATCTACAGGACAAAAGACAGCACAGGTTTGTGGCAGGCAGAATGTGTCAAACAAACCTGCTTGAGTTCTTCAATTGGATCATGAGGGCAGTGGACAAAGGCCAGGCGGTGAATATCATATACCTGGACTTTGGCAATGCCTTCGATTCTGTTCCACACAAAAGGTTGATAGTGAAACTGAGGGATCTGGGGGTGGGGGAAAATATGGTAAGATGGGTTGAGAACTGGTTGAGTGGTAGAACCCAGGGAGTAGTGGTGGGGGTGAGTTCTCCAGCACCAAGGAGGTCACCAGCAGGGTCTCACAGGCATCGGTGCGGGGGTCAGTGTTGTTCAATGTCTTCATAAGTGACATCGAGGAAGGCATTAAAGGCAAAATGTGCCTGTTTGTGGATGACAACAAATTTTGTGGGAGAGTGGAGACCAAGGAGGGGATATAGGACTTGAGGGAGAACCTCGCCAAACTTGAGAGATGGTCAGGAATCTGGCAACTTGGTTTCAATGCCAAAAAGTGCAAAGTGATGCACATAGGGGCCAAGAACCCTAGGACAGAGTATTACATAGGAATGGTTCAGTTAACTGCTTCCAAAGAGGAAAAGGATCTTGGGGGTAGTTATTACAAGTGACCTGAAACACACCTCTCAGTGTAAAAAGGTAGTGGCGAAGGCTAACAGGATGCTGGGGAGTATTGGAAGGGGATTCATTAGTAGGCAGAGCGAGGTTACTTTGCCATTGTATAGGTCATTGGTGGCACCACATTTAGAATATGGGGTAAGGTACTGGCATCCTTACCTTAAGAAGGACATCAGCATGCTGGAGGGGGTCTAGAGGACAGCAACCAAGGGGCTACAGGATAGGTCCTATTGAAGACTGGCTGAGAGCCCTGGGAATGTATTCCCTGGAAGAGAGGAGGCAGAGTGGTGATATGATAGAGACCTTCAGGTACATGAAGGGAATTAACAGAGTGAAAAGGGGGGATCTCTTTAAAATGCGTGACAACAGTACCACTAGGGGGCACAGCCTAAAATTGATGGGAGGGATTCAAAAGGGATTTAAGGAAGCATTTTTATATGGAGAGGGTGGTGTTCACCTTAAATGAGCTGCCAGAGGAGGTGGTATCAGCAGGGACAGTGGGAGCATTCAAGACAGCCTGGGACAAGCACAAAGGTAACCTTTGCGATCAAGGAAGGGGGGGGGAGGGAGGAACGTTTGGGGGGGCAGGGTCATTGACGTGAACTGTAAGGCCAGAACTTGCATCACTTACGGAGCAGACATGATAGACCCAGTGGTCTTCTTCTGCTGGCCCTTTCATATGTTCATGTGTTCGTAAGGTTTGTGTGCAAGATTTTGACTAATGAGGCTTTGCTATTTCTCAAGGATCACCAAGGGATAAGTGAACCTTGTGGGGTTATGATTTCAGCCCTAAAAGGTTATTGCTTTTGAATCTGCATTCAAAACCAATAATCTGCATACATCTGCATGTTCATTACGTGCTAATTAATCATTTGCATTTCAAATATAGGAATCTAAATTGGAAGGCGGCCGTGAAACCAGTTGGCATAGACCCCTACTGCTTAGTACAGTAGTTATGCGATTCTAGATACCTCTCCTTCATATAATTTTCTAGATGTCATTTAAAAGCATTCAACATTCAAGACTCTACTTGTTCTGGCAGATTACTCCAAATACCCACACTTTTCTGCATAATGAAAATGTCACAAATATCCCCCAAAACTGCCCACCCATTAGCTGATAATTATGCCATCTAGTAATAGTCTTATTACCTTTTACCGAGGTTGGATCGTAGGGATGGGGGTGTAGCCATCTTTTTTAAGACCGAACTGGGCCTTGTGGATGTTCCAGTGGGGACCACCAGATCTTTTGAGTGTATCATGAGTGAGGGTGTAGGTTGCAGGATACTGCTCATTTACCATCCACCAGATGATGGGGGTCTGTTTCTACAGGAGACTGTGGACTTCATCGTCGACATGGTTTTGGAGTCTCTCAGATGGATAATTCTGGGGGACTTCAATGCCTGGGTCGACGAAGAACTCTCACAGTTTGGTCAAAATTTCTGCCAGCTAATGACAATGCGGGGCCTTACACAGGTAGTTACCTCCTCTACCCATGTAGGGGGTCACTCATTGGATCTGCTGTTCCTCCTGGGGATGGAGATCATTGACTTGGGGGTGGAACCAGTCAGTTGGTCTGACCATCACACCATAGGGTTCAGTTTCTGGGCTCCCCCCAATGGACCTACCCCTTCAGAGATGATCCGGTACTGCCAAGGAGAGTTACCCCAGATGGTCTATCGGCAATGCTGGACCTATTGGGATTGCTGGGTGAAAGCACAAGTCCAGGGTTCCTCATACTAGCCTATAATAAGGCAGTGGAAGATGCCTTGGACTTGATTGCTCCTGTCCATGTTCGACCACTCACTCTTCGCCCAAGGTCCCTTTGGTATGATGGGTCCTTGAAGGAGCTGAGGCGGGTTGGTCAAAGGCTGGAGAGAGCATGGCGGAAGTCTGGCCTGTATGGTGACAGGCTTAGATTGATGGAACATTATAAGGGCTATCAATCAGAAATCATCTGTAAGAAGGCAGAATTCCTGTCCAGGGAGATTTCTGCTGCGTGGAACCGACTGGTTAAACTTTTTCGAACTGTAGACAGATTGTGCAATCCAATCTATCTCCAGTCCGGAAGAGTTTTTTAACAAATTAAGTGTGATGAGCTAGCTCGGTTCTTCACAGATAAGGTTGCCAGCATCAGGTCCGGAATCGGCATGGCTCTCTCAAAGAGGGGTTGTGGAGGTTAATGGGAGGTGGTGAGCACCTGGTCTGTCC
Source organism: Neoceratodus forsteri (assembly GCA_016271365.2). Taxonomy (NCBI): domain Eukaryota; kingdom Metazoa; phylum Chordata; order Ceratodontiformes; family Ceratodontidae; genus Neoceratodus; species Neoceratodus forsteri. The sequence continues at coordinate 29,489,110 of JADMNL010000032.1, read as the reverse complement.
GTATGGATTTCAGCCAACCGGAATTCATGGAGATTGTGAAGATTGTCCAGACTCTGCACCCAACCTGTTGTAGTTTGGATCCGGGCCCTACCCCCCTCTTAGTGGGGTGTGTAGATGTTATCTGCCCGATCCTAGCTGAAACTGTATGGAGATCCTTGGAGAGGGGAGTCTTTCCAGACCCCCCTAAAGAGGGTTGTCATTTGACCACCCCTTAAAAAAACCTCCTTGGATCCCGTTGATCCAGCTAACTACTGACCTGTCTCTAATCTGCCCTTTGTGGGGAAGGTTATTGAGAAGGTGGTTGCGCTGCAACTGGATGATCACCTCGTAATTCACAATGTCTATGAAGCTCTCCAGTCTGGTTTTAGGAAGAGGCATAGCATGGAGACTGCCCTTGTTCGAGTACTAAATGATTTTCTAATAGTGAGAGATCAAAAGACTCGTGCTATCTTGGTCCTTCTTGATCTCTCAGCAGCTTTTGATACTGTGGACCATGGGGTGCTTTTGGAGACCCTGCGGTACCTTTGTGGACTGTCGGGTACAGTCCTCAAATGGTTTCAATCGTTCCTTGTAGGCAGGTCTCAGAGGGTGATCACTAGAATTTATTCCTCTGATGCCCTTCCCCTGTTCTGTGGGGTGCCGCAGGGCTCCATACTGGTGCCCATGTTGTTCGCAGTGTATATGCTCCCATTGGAAGATATCATTAGGCGATACAGCTTGAGTTTTCACTGCTATGCAGATGATACTCAGCTGTATATGCCCTTTGTGCCCAGACAGGTAGATGTGATCGCTATGCTAAACAGCTGCCTCTCTGAAATCAAAGACTGGATGAGCACGAGTTGGCTGATACTGAATCCGGATAAGACTGAGGTGTTGGTTGTGGATCCAGGTCACTCAGGGGCAGGTTTGGGGCTGGACACATGTCTAGCCTATGGCTCAATGGTGTCCAGCTCACTACCTCAGATTGGGTGCGTAACCTGGGTGTTATTTTTGATGACGACTTGACCTTGAAATCTCAGGTGTCAACTGTGGTTAAATCCTCATTTTACCATCTGAGGAATATCGCCCGGGTGAAACAACTGGTTCTACCGGGTGACCTTCCAACACTGGTCCATGCCTTCATTACTACCCGTCTTGACTACTGCAATGTCCTCTACCTAGGGCTGTCTGGGGTTGACATCCACTGCAGGCCGTTGACTGGTACGTCCAGGATCAGCCATATTACGCCTATGCTGCGCAAACTGCACTGGCTGCCAGTTTAGTGGCGGATCACCTACAAGGTAGGCCTGCTTACCTTTAAAGCCCTACATGAACAGGGACCTGACTACCCAAAAGATCTCCTGACTCCCTACTCCCCCAATCACCCTCTACAATCAGCTGATGAGGGATTGCTAAAGATTCCCAGGGTTCATCTAAAAACATCTGGAGCTTGTGCGTTTTCATTTGCAGCACCAACCCTGTGGAATTCTCTACCTCATCAGTTAAGAGAATGCCTGACTATCAGTAGTTTTAAATCTACGCTGAAAACTTTTTTTTTTGTTGACTTTCCCTGATTGAGCAATTTTAAATCATTTATAATGCAATTTGTTTTAACATTGTAATTTATATTATGTACAGCACCTTGACCTTGAAAGGCACTCTATAAATAAAGTTTGCTTGCTTGCTTGTTATATTCAGTTTTTATTAGTATCTTGCATCAGCTTCCATACTTCGTACTAAACAGAAGTTGTTTTTAAGGAAAGTTTTTTTTTGGCGGGATCTAAATTTTAGAACCAGATGGGTTCTTGGGGGAAGGGAACCATACTTATTTTGTGCTTGTGTTGACTTTTGTTCACAGTTAGAAATTCTATTTCTTTATTTGGTATTGAAAAAAATCTGTCATTTTGGTTTGGTGCTGCACTACATTGCCAGCAACGTCTTTAGTGAAGGATATCAGCTGTTTCAGCTGAATCGCCTTAACTGGATCAACTTTTTGTGTCCACAGCCAGGACAGTGTTTGTTCCAGTCCCTGGACTGTCTCTTTTGTTGTTGGCAGTGGGTCCTCCTCCCCATCTTAATCAGAACGAATGACTCACTTTCTGTGGTGTCAGCTTTGTTTAGCACAGCATCAGCGATGTCAGTGTTATGCATAACTTCACTTGCTTGGACCGCATTGCCATGGGTGAGCCATTCCTCAAAAATGTCCTCAGCCTTTGGGTCCTGTACTACTCTACTTGTAGTGTGGTTGGCATTGCTACACTCTCTTTAGTACCACCAACCTCTGGCTCCTCTGGTGTACCCTGCAGCTCATCACAGGCAGGTCTGAGAGTTGCTGTCCAGCAATGACAAACAGTGCTTGCAGACACATTTCCACATGCCTCTCCTATCAGGTGAGCTACGTCCCAGAGGTTTAGCTTTTCTAGGAATTCGGTTACAGTGGTCCCTGTCTCTGCTCAGCGTGACAGTGGGGTACAGGAGGCCCACCCAGAAAATGGATACAGAGGCCCACCTGGAAGATAGAAAAGGGCCCGCGGTGACACCCTCACATCAGTATTCCACTTATATTTAATACACAAGCACTGTGTTTGCATGTCACATATACCTACAGTTCCCCACATACCCCATTTTAGTAGAAAAAAGATGATAAATGCAAAGAATTCCAGAGTTTAGAAGGTGGCCAGCTACACAACTGAGAGGGGGTACACCTGGAAATTTCCAGGTGTCCTAATGGGCCATTCCGACTCCGTCTCTGCTGCCACTAAATCCCTCAGCAACCACCTGCAATACATTTTTGAAGGTTGCACTTATGCTTCCATCTAGTGGCTGAATCCAGGATGTTGTATTTTTGGGGAGGGACATTGCTTGAGTCTTGCCGTCACAGGAACGAAGCTCCGATTTGGGGGGTGGGAGATGGGCAGGAGATTGATCCATGAGCAGGACAGCTTTCAGGGTGAGCTTCTGTCTCCTCAGGTGTGAGTGCACCGATGGCATAAAGGTCTAAGTAAACCAGATTTTGAAGATGTCGGAAGTCAGCCATGAGTTCCGACTGCTGGAGTACTCAACAGGAAAGGGACCCATGTTGCAATGATGGAAACACCGTGGCTGCCAATATTTGCCAATGAATAGGGGCTTAATTTTGTGAATCCTGGTGGCATTGCAGGCTAACAGAAGGGTCACCTGATCTTTGCTTATTTTAAATCCCTTGCTTGCATTCGTCTTGCTCTTGCCAGCCAGCATCACATCAGGGAGGCACCACCAGAACAAACCCGTCTCATCATGGCTATAGATTTGTTCTGGAAGGTACCCACCATCATGCAGCTCTTAACTTCATGAGAAACTCTGCAGCAGCAACATCACTGCAGCTTCGCTGCTCGCCAGTGGTGCAGACTCTCTGAATCCCATGGCACCACTGGAAGCACCATAGTGCCATAACCACCCTGTCAATGCATGACATTTGGAGCCCTCGCCATGGATGATTTTGGCAAACTGCTCCACCTTCTCACGGGTCTAACTCCAATACTGGCACACTGCTGGCCCACTGTTGTTCAAATCACAGCTGAGAGACTTTGTTGACTTCAGCTTCATCAGCACGATGAAGCTTTTTACACTCCACCGCATCGCCCTCTGAGCACTCCAACACAATATTCCTGAGTGCACCCTCTTGTTTTTACCAAGTGCTGATCATGTTCGGTGAGAAGCCAGTTTCATGGCTGATTTTTCCTAAGCTTTCTCCTCCCTTCAGCCTGTCCAAGCCAGCCAGCTTCTGATCAACAGCATAGCAGCAGTGTTTCATGATGACAGTCAGCTGATTGAGGAAAGCCAGAAGCGCCTTTTATACTGATAGCCGCTGACAGCTAGCAAATGTTGGATTATGACTGGGAGCCATAACAACCATTCAATACAGCTGATAGTTCACTGTAACGAGGTTCATTATAGCAAGGGAGTACTGTGTTACATATATAACTTGGTTTGCCCCTTCTCAAAGATGAAGGGCACACAGGATACATTCGAAAGTAAGACATGGAGCCAAAAAAGAGACAGAGGGAGAATTCCATCCTCAAGGTTGGCACTTTGGTTTGTGAAAGCCTCCGTCACAAATGCTTTTGAGAAAATGTGAAAAGATGGCCTTTGTTGCAATTTCAGCTAAACTTCAAGCAGCCTCAGTAGCACCCTACACAAGAAACCAAGTGGGAAAAAAATTGAATATCGAACCAAAATATTGACACTCCTCCATACATATGGGCTTCAATAATATATATTCAAAACACATGAACTGTAAAATAGTACATGCGATTATTGGCAGTTTCTTTCAAGAAAGCATGTCTTGTCTTGTACATTTCCTTTTTTCAAAGGCTACAAAAATGAAAATTGTTATTAATTATGAATATGTCTTGCAGATAAAATGTTAAACTGAGGTCCCATCTGCCTGTTTTGGTGATTGCTCAGCTGTACCACCCCTAATTATCTATTATATGTATAGGTTGTATATTTATTATATCATAATAACTGGTTAGTGATGATTATCAGCTGTGGGCAGAAGCTGTCAAACTCCATTATACATGGGTGGCCATACACATATGTGTATAATGGAGTTTGATTACTCACATATGTGCATAATCACCCCTGTATAATCACCCATGTATAACAGAATTTGGTTAATCACCTTTTGCAAAAATTCTAAAATAAAAAAAATAAAAAAATCAAAGGAACCAGTTATTATAAAATATAAAACATGGGAAAGTGTGTGTCAGCTTGGAGTTTATGCATACCCTCAGTATGCAATGCCTTGATAAACCCCTCAAGCTTCACTCTTGGGGCTTATGGGGCATCGTACACCTTGGATGTACATAAAATCCTCGTTATGCACGCTTCCCCATGCATTATTCTATATTTCTGTATATAGATGAAAATGCACAGCTGCCCTGATGAAGTGTAAGAATTCACATGAAACATTAGCATCCGCCTATAAACTGGCAGTTAAACGTATAAATAAAGAATATTTAAAAACTACAAGCTGGGTGAGTGAGGCTCATTTCCAACTTTTCCATTTGGTTGTTCAGCTGGGCATTAGAGATTCCACGGCACATCTGAAAACGGTGAGGGTGAATTTTCCCAATGTCCTGGCCAAAGCTTCCGCAATTCACTTAGCCACAAACAGATTAATTTCATTCAATATCAGTCATTGGCATCTGTGTCCCTGTGCCCCCAACCCCGGATGAGACTGAAGAGAGGAAGTAATTCCTTACCCTCCTTTCCCGGTAAACAAAAACGCAATAAATGAATGAAAGCCCTTTTTCTGTGATTGCAGTGCCCTTTCATTTTTCTCTTTGGTGCTTTGCTTATTAAACTGCTGTTTGGTACGGCCATTGCAGAGCAGTCCAATGTGCCAACTAAGAAATGGTTCAACTTAGTAGATGTGATAGTCCTGAGGGAAGGGAATGGGGGGGATGGCAGCAAAATTCTCTTTCGTGCACTATCATTTCCTGTAAATAAATGTCAAAACAAACTGCAGCAGTTCACTTGTTATTATACTGTATGAACATCTAGGTAATGATCGTGTTGAAACTGGTTGGCCGGATTTTAGCTAGACTAGCTAGAAAGCTGCATTTTCAGTTTTATGCATATAACACACAGTTAATTTGAAAGCAACAGTGTAAAGGTAGTCTATAAGCACATTAAATATAATGGTTTCAAGTCTATATCCTTGGTTAAAAAAAAAACAACTGACAGTTAATGTCAGTGGTTCCAAATCTGGGTCGACTAAAGTTCAGATCCAGTAAAACAGAAAAAGGTTATTGGAATGTTAATGGAAAATATCTTCTCCCTTTCCTTCCATTTGCTGAAAAATGCAACAAAACTATGTAAGTAAGTAAGTAAAACTTTATTTCTTAAGCACCCAATCCCAGAAGCTCTAGGCCCTGTAGAAATAGGTAGAAGTGTAATAAGTAACAAACAACAATAAAATAAATATTAATAACAGATCAAGAATGGAGCACAATACAATAAAAATATCAATAAAAGCAGTTCAGCAGTACATTAATTCCTAAGCTTATAACTAGGCCCCAAAAGCTTCTCTTAACCGATGTGCTTTCAGACCCCACTTGAATGCCTCCACTGATGGGGCCTCCCTCAAGGATCTTGTGTATACTGTTAAGATGGCAACCTCATTATGGTGCCACACTGTGGGTGCCACAACCAGTTCACCTGTCATGCTGGCACACTGGATTTCGTGGGACTTGCCATGGATGGGGCTGTACTGGTGTTGTGCCCTTTGCCCCATACACCTCCGATGTGGAGGTGGTTATATTATAGTTTTGGAAGGGGAGTTTCAGGGGGTGCTGGGGGCACAGCCCCCCACTACAGCCCACACTTTCCCTGGGGCATGGGGTGCAGCTGGGGTCGGGCAGCACAATGGCCAGGCGCAATGATCACCATCAGTGTTGTGCTGGTGCCTTAATGTCGGTTGCCCTTTTTGTTGTCACACCGACATGGGTGAACCAGGATCTTGGAAGCAAGTTCCAAAGGGTCAGGCCGGCCACCTCAAACGCACAATCTCACGAGGTTTTCAGCCAGGCCCTTGGAACCGCTAGCAGGCCCTCAGTGGGGGAGTGGAGTGAGTGCACAGAGCAGACAGGAGTCAGGAGGTCCCTCAGATAACCATGGCCCAAACCATATAGGGCCTAACAGGTGAGCAAGCCCACCTTAAAGGGGATTCTCCATCTCACCAGCAGCCAGTGCAGATCACGCATGACCAGGGTCACATGGCAAGACCTCGGTAGGCTTGTCAGCAACCTGACCACTGCATTCTGCACCAACTGCGGTCAACAGAGACTCCCCCCACTGACTCCGAAGTATAGAGCATTACAGTAGTCGAGCCTCGATGTAACAAAAGCATGCACCAGTGAGGGTAGGTTGCCAGGCAGAATTAAAACTTTGATAAGAGAGACATTCCTTAGGTGATAGAAACCATTCTGGACAATGGATGACACCAGAGCCTCAACTGGACTAGCAGTATAGCCTAGAGGTTAGAGTAACGAGCTGTGAACGAGCTTGGTACATCCAGCAGACCAGACCTGGGTTTGATTCTCACAACCTCCACTTGCATACTGTGTGACTCTGAGCAAGTCACTTAACCACCCAGTGCTCCCAGGTCGCCCCTGAAAACAGGCACATGTGCCTAGTGGGCCTCACCTGGTTACCAAAGACTAAATAAAAAAAATGAAGGGCCAATCTTGCCCAGATTCTTCACCTTAGTAGAAGTTGCCAATGGGGTGGGGTCCAGCAAATAACCCTGTTCCTATCCTGGCAACACCCACATCATGCCAGCAGCCAGGCTTTATCGCTGGTACCTCTGTCTTGTCAGGGTTGAGTCTTAGCCAGTTAAAGAACATCCAGTCTAGGATCTCGACCAGACATTTGTTAAGCACCTCTGCAGCGTCACTCATCCTGGGAGCAAAAAACATCTGCAACTGGGTGTCATCTGCATAACCATGGAAATCCAAGCTGTACTGTCTAACAATCTCACCCAGGGGAAGCATGTACACTGTGAACAACATAAGCAACAGGATCAAGCCCTGGGGAACTCCACAAAGCAGGGACTTTGGCCAGGAGGAGAAATTCCCCATCACAACCCTCTGCATCCTGCCTGTGAGATAGGACTCAAACCAGTTGATGACAGTATCGTTGAGTCAACAGAGCTCCCTTAGGTAATCCAACAGCACTACATAGTCCACAGTGTCAAAAGCTGAGGCTGAGAAGAGATCAAGGAGAACAGGTATTGACTGGTCCCCTCCATCTCTCGCCCTGAGGAGATCATTCTGCACCCTGACTAACGCCATTTTGGTGCTATGCCTTGATCTAAATCAAGATGACAATGACACATACATGTCATAGGCCACAAGGTGTGTCTCGAGCTACAGAGCCACCACTTCCTCAACAAACTTACCCAAGAATAGGAGGTTGGAGACTGGTCTATAATTTGCCGAGACATCAGGGTTAAGAGATGGTTTCTTTAGGAGGGCCTCTTTCAAGGAGTCGGTAAAAATTCCCTCTGAAAGTGAACACTGGACAATCTCAGTGAACACTGGACCAACGGACTCAACACATCTCATTATGAGATTAATCGGGCCCAAGTCCAGTTTTCAGTACGTGGGTCACAGCTTCGAGATAACCTCAATGCCCTCTGCCACTTTCACTGGCTTAAACTCACCCCAGACAATAAGAGTGCCTCTGAAAACACGGGGCTCACCACTGCAGGGCTGCTCCTGTCCTGTTGGGCAGATACTGGCTCTAATGAAGGATACTCTGTCAGAGAAGAACAGAGTGAACTTCTCGCACTGAGTGACTAAAACTGCTCTTTTTGGCTGCAGACAGGCAGGATGGAGTAGCCTATCCACAGTCTGAAAAAGCAAAGCCGGTCTGTTCCTCCCTGCAGCAATCTCCCTGGCCAGTAACACTGCCTTCTTATGATTTATTGCCCTTTGATATTCACCATAGTGAATTCTCAGAGCCAGTTTGTCCTCCTTGGACCAAGTCCTCCACCAACAATGCTCCAACTTCTGACCCCTGGTCTTCATCTCCTTGAGAGCCCCATGAAACCATGGGGGTTTCAAGTGAGAAGACCTAGGTCATATACGGATCAGTGCGACAGAGTTGAGCACCTTGGAGACAACCCCTATTATAGGCTTCCACCACCTCACACGCACCCGCCACACAGGCAGCACTTACACCAGAAAAGTCCACTGGCTCTGAGAATTCACTATGCTGACTATCAAAGGGCAATCAACCATAAGAAGGCAGTGTTTCTGTCCAGGGAGATTGCTGCAGGTAGGAACAGACCAGCTTTGCTTTTTCAGACTGTAGATAGACTACTCCATCCTGCCTGTCCGCAGCCAAAAAGAGCCGTTTCAGTTGCTCAGTGTGAGGAGTTTGCTCTGTTCTTCTCTGTCCATCAGACAACCCCTTCAAGGGTCTACCCTAAATGTATTGTACTGTTAAAGCTCAATGGTTTAGGTAAGTGTGAGAACTTTGGGAAAACGAAAGGGCAAACAATATGAAAACACGTAGTGCAACACACTCCAAAGCCTTAGTACAGCAGTTTATGTTATGGTACAAATTATGTACCATACCTTTTTATTGTATTTCAAAGTGCCCTTTGCATATGTGCAGTTCTGACATCTCTTACAGTTATAAGTGAGCTTTTTCATGTTCTTTGACCGAGAGAACTGTGCTGAATAGCTGAGCAGTTCTGGCACACAAAGAACTTGAGAAGGCCCTCTTATAACCATAACAAATGCCGGAACTGCACATATAAACACATTAAAATCATGTTAAAAACTTAAAAAAAAACCTGGACCCTGATTTTAAAATTAAAATGTTTTACTTTGCAGAAAATAAGAGTTGCCTTTCGGTGAGAAATGGACTATGCCAACTGAACACCGAACTTCAGAATTTTAGAACTGTTTATATGAGAGGCACTCCTATCGTTATGAGAGACTCTGGAAAGTATATAAATAAACAGTCCTGATTGGATAAAAATGATGTCATGATTTGTAATCTCTCTTATAAGACATTCTTTCTTCTCTCTCGAGTCTGCTTTACAGTTTGTTTAGATGTTGAATAACAAATGGCGAGCATAATTTGCCACATCAAAGTTTTCATCAATGTTTGCAGCTCAAACACCCCTATAAACATAATTTAAACCCACAGTTTATTATCATTTCTCTTTTGATTAAGGATGATCTAGCACACAGCAGGCACTGCTCCCTGACATTTAGACAACACTGGGGATATAAGCGTTAACTCCCTGCTACAAAATTTAAATGCTCTAACACAGTGAACATAAAAGGCAATGTGGTATCATATAAACAGATTTGGAAGTAAAAATGAAGCCCACAGATCAACACTGGGGACATACAAAAACATTTTTAACATGAAGTGTGGCTATAAAGAGAATATAAACCCGTTGTTTAATTTTTTAATATAATTGTATATGTGAGCATGTGGGAACAACAGGGTGTATGTTCCCTTTAAGCCATAACATATTGAGTTCCGTTACTGCAATAACAAGTAACTTTTAAAGTCCCCTAAGTGACGGCACACTATTGTTTTTTCTCAAGAAAGTTACAGTTGTAAAAGATGGGTGGAAACGCGCTGTGTAAAGGTGAATCAGATTAGCATGATTGCACTAATGACGTTAAGAAGGACCTTGGCCTCTGATAAGAACATCTGAGCCTCTTCACTTTTTGCTCTCCTCATTCCTTGTCTTGGTCAACCCCTTTGAGTGTAAATCTGTAGGTGTGTTTATACAGTGCCTCACTGGAGTGCTGCAATCTGCATCACTCGACCGCCACTCCATTCAAAATGTTGCCCCTCATGTTTACATGCCAATGGTGTGCATTGTTACATAAAGAATTCCTGCATTTTTTTTTACCACATTTCCACCAGGGTCAGGGTTGGGGATGTATTTAGCTGCAGAACACAATCAGCAGGCTGGGCTGGGACTTGGTATTTGAGGTGGAGTTTATACAGTTCCATCGGCTACTATGCAAACAGAGAGAGGTAAAATGGCCATGGTCTGGTAAGGCAGTGTAGGAGGGGAACAGTATGGCATGGTGCGGTGTGTTGCGGGGTTGTACCATTGGAGGTAGAGAGGAGTGGCGAATTTACACACCAGCCAAAACTGCCTGCAATGGTACATAGACCCATGAAAACAGGAAACATCCTGCAACTCAGCAGAGCCATCTGCAACACTCCTTTTGCTCTTTACACTGCCTGACTTGCACCAATGCAATTTATCTGCACCCATCACAACAGTGCAGATCAGGTAGTGTAAATGGCCCTAAGGACAGCTGAAGGTCCCACAGCAGACGTGCAGTATGGAGTCAGACTACAGTCTAGCATTGCAGCAGTTCATTTTTGAAAATGATGCCTTGGTTTCACAACCAGCAGTAAATTATTCAGGCCTTAGAACTGACAAAGAGCCTTTCCATGCAACCTGGTCTGATCATCCGGTGCCCAGGACTGGAGACAGAGGGCTGTATTTTCAATGCCCTGTATCTGTTTTCCTGATGCAGGTATGGCGAATCCCCCCCCAGATTGTTAGATCACCTAAAAGGTGGGATAACGTTTGGACATGATTACTGGGAACTGCGCTCCACAAATGATGTTTGTCAAAATGTTGATGCACATATTATATGTTTTACCTTAAATCGGCTAAAGTGCTGTAAATGTGTCACAATGTATGAAAACAGGGTGCACACATCCTGACGCATTTAACATGATGCAACTACAGTGAAGCCCACCAGGCTGAAGCCCAACTCTGTAGAATTCTGCAGTAGCATTACTGCAGCAAACAATGCAATTTCAATGGGAGTTCATTCTTTTTTGTCATGCAGGAAACATGTGACACTGCGCTTCATTGTATGTTAGAAAACATGACAGAACTGCTGCATTCAGAGTTTTGAAAATACCATGCAGAAAGCTTTCCTGGATTTGATATAAGACCTAGTGGGCATTCTCTTGGTCTGGAAAAGTCATTTTCATGGTTTTCCAACTACTGTACTACAGTATCTAGAATCTGTTTTGAGCATTTGAGAGCTATTTCCTGCTTACATTTCCCAGCGGGTTATTTTGTTTTTAATGAGCCCCTGTTGCAGCCGGTGGAAATTACAAAAGAAATCAATTTGTAGAAACATTGCATCATATACTTCACATATTTTCTGTACTCACTTCCCCCTTTTTTTGTAACTATGTAAATTAAGTAAAGAGGTCATCCAACCCACAAAAGTAAAAGTTGTCAAAGTTGGGAAGGTTAAAATATTTTTGGAAGTTGACCAGTTAGCAGCCTTCGGCAGCAAACTCTGAGTAGTATTTGGCCAATTCTGAAACAACTCGGAAAAAGATCTCCTTGCAACAAAGAAGAAAATAGAATTATAATCTTTCATTCAGTGGTAAACTAATTTAGTGTATATTGAATTCCATTGATTAATATACTTTCTTTACATTAGCGGTTTTATTTGCCTTATAATATCATGAACTGATATGTAATGCCTAAAGTATACATTATTGATTTTTCATTACCAAATCGACAGTCGACATCCAATTTAAAATGATCTTCATACCCTTGTATAGAAACATAGAAACATAGATTTTGACAGCAGATAAGGACCGCTTGGCCCACCCAGTCTGCCCATGTCCCTACCTATTGGATAAGCTGCAGATACTAGTTAACCAGCAGCCTACTTCTTCCTACCCCAACCCCCTAGAATTGCCTTATGACTGTCCCATGCATGCTTAAATTCCACCACTGTTTTTGACTCCACAACCTCCTCTGGAAGGCCATTCCATGCATCCACAACCCTCTCTGTGAAAAAATACTTCCTTAAATTACCTCTGAGCCGCCCCCTTTCTATCTTCACATTGTGCCCTCTTGTTCTTGCACACCTCTTTTTGAAAGATGCGACCCTCTTGGACTTTGTTGATTCCCTTGAGATACTTGAAAGTTTCTATCATGTCCCCCCTCTCTCTCCTTTCCTTTAGGCTACACATATTCAGCTCCTTAAGTCTCTCTTCATATGTCTTCCGGTGCAGGCCCTGCACCATTTTAGTTGCCCTCCTCTGGACAGCCTCCATCCTGTCTATATCCTTGCGGAGATTGGGTCTCCAGAACTGCACGCAGTACTCCAGATGGGGTCTCACCAACTGTCTGTACAGAGGGATAATAACTTCATGTTTTCTGCTGGTGATGCCTCTCCCCATGCATTCCAGTATCCCCCCAGCCCTCCTTGCTGCCCTCTCACATTGCTTGCCCACCTTTAGGTCATCTGATATGACTACCCCCAGGTCCCTTTCCATTTTGTTGTTGTTAGTATCTCACCCCCCATTGTGTACTCTTCCCCTGGGTTTTTGTTTCCCAGGTGCATTACCTTGCACTTCTTAGCATTGAATCTAAGCTGCCATACATTTGACCATTCCTCTAACCTTGCCAAGTCCCTTCTCATCCTTTTCACCCCACCTTGTGCATCAACTCTGTTGCAGATCTTTGTGTCATCTGCAAAGAGACACACTTTTCCTTCCAGTCCCTCTGCAATATCGCTTATAAAGACATTGAAGAGGACCAGTCCTAATACTGAACCCTGTGGTACCCCACTAGTAACCCCCCTTTCTTCAGAGTGGACTCCATTTACTATTACTGTGTCCTATTCTCTAGCCAATTCTTTACTCAGGCTGTCATCTTGGGACCCACTCCCAGGCTGGCTAACTTGTACATTAATCTTTTGTGTGGGACTGTGTCAAATGCCTTGCTGAAGTCTAGGTAGGCCATGTCCACAGCCCCTCCCTGATCTACTACTTTGGTCACCCAGTCAAAGAAATCTATCAGATTTGTCTGGCATGACCTTCCCGCTGTGAATCCATGCTGCCTTGGGTCCTGAGCCCCTCTGGCCTCTAGATACTCAACAATTCTTTCCTTCAGAAGTGATTCCATCATTTTCCCTACCACTGAGGTTAAACTAACAGGTCTGTAGTTTTCTGCTTCTGCCTTGCTCCCATTTTTGTGAAGGGGAATCACATCTGCCCTTCTCCAGTCCTCGAGTACCACCCCATCCTCCCATGATTTGTTAAAGAGGGTAGTCAGTGGTGTCACTAGTTCTACCCTTAGTTCTTTTAGAATTTGGGATGAACCATCAGGCCCCATTGCTTTGTCCACCTTCAGTTTTAAGAGTTCTTTCAGAACCCTTTCTTCTGTAAATGGGCTGGTATCAACTTCTGTATCCAGAGTGTTTCTACTGTTTGTTTTAGGTACCTCCCCCACTTCCTTTGTAAATACTGAGCAAAAATATTTGTTTAGTATCTCTGCCTTTTCACAGTCACCCTCTGCCCACCCTCCCTCCTCTTTATTAGGCCTCACTAGCCCTCCCTTGGTCTTCCTTCGCTCCTATAAAAGGTTTTATCCCCCTTCTTAACAGAGTTGTCTATCTTTTCCTCGGTTTGGGCCTTTGCTGTTCTGACTGCCTTCCAGCTTCCTTTGCTTTAACTGATACAGTTCCCTGTCCTGCTCCTTCTGTGATTCTTGTACTTCCTGAATGCTTTCTTTTTCTCTTGAACCTTCACTGCCACTTCCTTTGAGAACCATAGTGGTTTCTTACATTGTTTCGTTTTGTTAATTTGCTTCACACAAAGGTCTTACCTCTGTGATGGCAGTTTTATTATTCCCCATTGTTCTTCCACCCTCCTTCCTGCCCATTTGCTAGTGCATTCCTTAGGCACTCATTCCATTTTAGCAAAGTCAGCCCTCCTAAAGTCCAGTACTTTTGCCTTTGTATGCTTGACTCTATTGCTGTGTTTATTGTGAACCATACTGTTCGATGGTCGCTAGTTCCCAGATGGCTACCCACTTCTACATCTGTGATCCTCTCTTCATCTCCATTTGAAGAACCAGGTCTAAGATTGCTCCCTCTCGAGTGGGCTCCAATACTAGTTGTCTAAGGCATGCCCCTTGTAGGGCATCTAGAATAACCCCACTCTTTGAAGTGGCTGCTGCAACTGCATTCCAGTTAACATCTGGCATATTCAGATCACCCATCAGCAATATCTCCCCTTTTTCTGCCATTCTAAGTATTCTTTCTATCATTTCCTTGTCCATTTCCTCCCCCTGAGAAGGGGGTCTGTATACAACCCCTGTGCGGATTGTGGTGCCATTGCAAGTCTCCAAATTTACCCACAGTGCTTCTTCTCCTCCCTGTTTTCCCTTTTGTTCTGTTGCCTTGATTCCTTCCCTTATGTAAAAAGCTACTCCTCCTCCTCTTTTACCCTCCCTGTCCCTCCTGTAGATAGTGTATCCTGGTATGTTTATGTCCCAGTCATGGTTTTGTGTGTACCATGTTTCTGTGACTGCCACGATATCCAGATGTTCCTCCTCCATCAAGGCCACTAATTCAGGAAGCTTGTTACTCAGACTACGGGCATTGGTACTCATTGCTCTCCATTTTTTGATGGCTTTACCTTCTTTTGCAGCATCCCCACTGACCTGCCTACTTGGTCTTTTTCTCATTTAGTACCCTGTTTTGTAGGGAGAGCTGGGATTTTCCTGCTGTTTATCAGTGCCTCCCCTTGACTAGTTTAAAAGCTTGCCAATGAAGCCTTTAAACTGATTGCTCAAAGACTTGTTTCCTTCCTGGACAGATGCAGACCATCCTTCCAGTATAGGCTGGTGTCCTCCAGGTGGAACCCCAGTCCCCAATGAAGCCAACCCCTGTGCCCCACACCATTTTTTTCAACCATTCATTAAACTGCATGGCGAAAGTACCTCGCTTCACTCATGCCATTGACAGGCAGCACCTCAGAGAAGGATATTGTGTGTGCTACTTGTCTTAGGCCCCTCCCCAATTCTACAAAGTCCTTCTGCACTGCTCTAATCTCATGATGAGCCAAGTCATTTGTCCCTAGGTGGACAATGACGTCCAGCTCAGACTCCCGTGCAGCTGTTCTTGTGATCCTGAGGATGCGCTTCCCGTCTCTCCAAGCCATGGCACCAGGCAGGCACCTTACTCAGTTTTCCCTGCTCCCCCCAGTTCTATCCCCCTGACAGTATAGCTCCTCTTATTTTGTTGATTAATTAGAATATATAAAATTGTTGTTACTGTACAGATGATACTGTTCTTTTAGATAAGTGTGGTTTAGCTGACTCTCATACTTCTTTGTAATACAATATAAAATTGAGAACATAAACAGTTAACAAATAAACAAAAAGGAGACATCTAACCAGCCAGCTAGGGGAAATTTCTCTTTCACTGTAAGGTCAGAGTTACCGCCTTCTATACTCAGGGTTCCCAGTTTGATTCCTGACAGGGGCTGGACTGGTTGCGTCTGCCTAACTAGAGTGGAAAATGGATGTAACAGCAATAGCGCTACAAGAAGAGGGTGATGATTTCAGGTGTAGAAAAGCAGCCAAGAATGATGAAATCTAGGAGACGGTGAACCGTCATGGCTGATATAATTAATATAGGATAAATAAAATGAAATGTGCCTAAAAATTATACTTTTCAGATGTTTCCTCTGTCACGGGGGAGGGGGCTCTTCAAAACAAAATAATGAAAGAGAACCTAGCTCTTTCAGATTGTGAGACTGACTAACTCTGGACAGAACACTGACTTTGCCCATTCTTAGTCTATAAGCCACACTTCTTGCCTGTCTCACAGCAGTTTAGAGGTCCTTTAGAGACAACAGTTTACCTTTTAATACTTTAAGATTCACCACCCCTTTCAAGCTTCAAATTATAACAAACAACATTTATTTATAGCTTTACATTGCCTGCGAGTATTTACAGATACATAACATAACACAACTGGAATCATACATTCATAGCTGTTGACTCTTTCTTTGGGGGCGGGGAACACTTCAGAAATGGAAGATAGCAGATTTCAAAGCGTAATAGTTTACACATTTGTACAAATTATTTGAGTGCCCATGTTTGCAACTTTATTGCATCTTGTTTATGACGACTGTGTTATTCTAACATTATTCTAACAACCGAACAGTGGAATGGCATGGTGCTATTGTTTTCTTAAGATTCTCTGACCACTAATGCCAGCTTGATATGACTGTTCTAAAGCCGCTTGTATGTATACCTGAACAGACTTGAAGAGCTGGTGCTGTGAATTATGAAACCCTGGGGTTTTATAATAACTGGAATATCCAATTAAACAAAACAGTGAAAAAGGTGCAGGCTGTAGTTATTAACACATTCACAGAACCACACAAGGCTGCCGACGTTAATAACCATCAACAGCTGTAACTGGGTTGACAAAACAGGGTCTGTTTGTAATACGTTTAATCACAGGCACTATAAATAAGAGACTGTTTCTCGGTGTAAACAAATCCAGTCAGATTCCTAATTTAGTTGGTACTCTTTAAATGGACAGCCTGTCTGATATTACAGTACTTGTCATTCTGCAGGGATTACCTGATTGAGAAACACTACAAATGTAAGCACCAGAGATATCAAACAGAGATTCTGATCATTAGTCCAAGAGCTTTTCGTTGTTGAGGATGGTGATGAATAGTGTGTGGGGGGGCCATCTTCCACTTCTGCATTTTGTGCAGAGTAAATCCCATTTTAGTGCAAGAAACATAACTTTTAACATACAGAATCAAACATTGGCACTTGTACAAATAAACTAGACAGTTACTGCCCTCACAATGTGATTGCATCCTTGTGGAGCTAGACTTTCTATCCACTATAGTGTGTAAATAATTGACTGATAACTAAAGATCAGTTCATTCTAGGAAAGATATTATCTGACATTAATATGCCTCTCACTGGAAAGCTGCTAATTCAAGCATCATCGACTTGCTTGTAAATATGACTTCTCAGTTCCAGAGAAGGTGATTACATTCCCATTTTGTTTTCTAAGAATCCATTGAGTTACTCATTCTGCTCTGATAAAAGGAAGCATGATGTCACATTATAGAAATGTTGCACACAACTTAGCACTGCGGTGCTATGAACTTACAAGCCATTCTTAGACATTTATTAGGGGAGCATCATTTATGCCCCCTTTCTGAGTTTGGACATGACTGTTTTCTGTCATGTTGACACTGAAGCAGCTTTCATCCCAAGCAGTGGGCTTGTCAGTCACTGGTCCCATCATTTTACTCTTCTCTCTCTGTAGCCTTGGCTTGAACTCAGTCCATATCATCATTTCACATGATGGCTTCAGCCCTTGTGCAAGACGTAGTGCTCTTCTTCTCCAGTTATGCTTCAAATGTCCTCTGAAGAGGCAAACACAGCCCTGGTTGGCACCCCAAAAAGTTCTGTAGAATAAATAGAGCAGCAGGCCAAGGGCTTGTCAGCACACTGAGCGCAGCATGACATACAGTCTGTATAGCGTAAAACTGCTATAGGAAGTCTTTTTGTCATTGCTGCATGCTACAAAACAGCAATAAATAACTAAATAAATAAATAAATACAACTCTATGACCAGGCGTTTCAGGACAAGGGAATATGCATCTATTATTTCCCCATATCCTTTAGCAGACTGCCGACAAAGCTGATGACAGGGGATGCTGGCTGGACAACATCATACTCTGCAAAGACGTGACATACATTCTCCCTTGGGTCTGTTCTGCTTTTTGCAACAAATCCAAAAATCCTTTAGAGAGGAAAAAAAAAAGACCAAATATTAGCTGATGACTGAGCTTTTAAATATTGGAAAAATACAGTCTCTAATTTAAAGCATATAAATATGTAATCTGGTTTAGGTTTTTTACTAAAAAAGGGGAAAAAACATGCAATGATTCCAGTAAGTGAACAAGTACTAAGAGTATTCCACTGTTCCTGTTTTAGTAAAGACAGGAGTGGTGCAAAGGAATTGGCTGATATCAAAATTATTAGCTGTACAACATTTGTTCTGTTCCTGTATTACAAGGCAAATTAGTTATGGTAGCCTTTGAATAAGTTCAAGCAGGATAAATGTGCGAGTTTGAAGGTAGCAGTGGTCAGGGCTGCAGCTATGAATTTTGGGGCCCAAGACAAGTCAATCGAAATGGGCCCCTGTTTTCCAAACCAGCTAATGCCAAGGGTAATGCCAGCTCCTCAGGTGGGCCCCTCCTGAGTTTGGGGCCCGGGACAACTTCCCCACTCCCCCCCTCCCATTACTGTGGCCCTGGCGATGGTGGTAGTGGTGGTGGGGGTTAAGTCAAGACCTTGCTGTAAACCAGGGACTTTATCAGGTGAGTTAAAGGGAAGCATTTATGACCCATGCTCCCACATAGTCTAAGCGAACATGACATTCCATTTGAGGGGCTGTGCTTAGTCGTGGCTGGCAGCATTGCAGAGCTATCCCTGTCTTAGTTTTCCTTATCCCGATTCTGCACCGTCACCGTTTTTTGAATCTTGTGATATCATGGAGGAGGAAGCTGTGTCTAAATACAATGTGACTGTCAAACAATGTGGGGTATTGTTTATAAATGTCCCCTTTAAAGGACAGGGTTGATGGGGACCCCCCCCAGTCTAAACATTGGCTGATTACAATTAGGCATTTTTTGTGGGGTTGGGACCCTATTTTTCACTGCTACAGCAGGATTATTTGTTAATTTATTGAACTGCTTTTTAATTATTGACACCCGTCATTTTTATATTTCAAATGAGTTGGTGTTGTTGCATGGTACTGCAATTGTGATGTAATATGAAAACAAGCAACCTTATCATAATATGTTACAAATACGAACATACAAACATACGTACGAACATAGGAATGTGCCAGCAGAAACAGACCACACGGTCTATCTAAGTCTGCTCGAGTGTGCAGCATATTTTATTTGAATGGGATGGTAAAACATTACTGCAATAAATTACTGCTCAGATTCATGTCCCGTTAAACCTGTATTTTAATGCATCTTTGAAAATTTGCAGTTTGCATTCAGAGTTCTGCAGTGTTGTGATACCGAGGTCAGCTTCACCGGATTGTTAACTAGGAACGAGTGCAACTAAAAAAAATCTGTTCATATAAAAATGTCATTTGTTTAAGCATACTGGAACACCATGTGAATTATTAGCCAGAATTTAGTGTCACATTTTTGAGGCATGATGCATTTTCTAGTCTGGATGATAATTTACAGCGTCAGCAGCTGTGGTGTCATTTCACCGGAATAAAAGATGCTGTTAAGCCCTATTTCAGCAGAATCCAGAGATTGCAAAGCCCCACTTCACCAGAATCACAGGGGTTGCAATGACTCATTTCACAATAGCGGCTGTTGCAAAGCACCTTCCACCTACCAGAATGTATACAATAAAACAGCAAGGATACATTCTTTAGGGGTCTAACATAGTTGTAAATTCCATCCTACTGTAGGAGATTGCAAGTGCAATCACAGGGCTGACAACTGCAAGCCCTATATAATGTTATAAAGCTGCATTCGCATCCTGAGATCAGAAACTTAAAATGCTGACGTGGTGTGTTATTTATATAAAAGTAAGGACTCGTGTTTCTTACACAGCAGCCAAGGCCTTCAGGAGAACTTTAACAAAACATAATATTTAAACACAATCCAATTTATATTTCACATTAGTTCTATATCACCACCTCCCCCCCACACACACACACACACACACTCCCACCCCATTATTTACTGCTGAAGTCATTTGCATGAAAACAGGATCTTTGATCCTGAAGAGTTCATCTATTCCTGTTTCTTATTCCCTACTTGAGGTCACAATGCTCTGCTTGTGACATCACAGTTATTTCCATGGCAACAGACTGCTATGTCACAACACAGGACTATGACTTGAAGTAGAGAGTAAGTTATAGAGGAAGATGAGCTAAAGGAACAAGATCCAATTTTCCTGCACATTTCCTCAGCAATAAAAATTGGGGAGGAGAAATCTATAGAAGATACTGTATATTCAATGGAATACAAGTGGAATCCTACCTAAATATTATGGTTTTCAAATTTGTCTTGACGTGTCAGCAGTTCTTTCTAAGAAAAGCCCATGCAGACTGGCCTCCATTCATACACAATTTGTGATTAGATGGTTTACCCTATTTTGCAGGTTCTATACTGGAAAAAATGCCTGAAGGGATGTTGAATGTCAGTACAAAAGGGACGTTATGTCAGCAATAAGACAAAGTGGGTGTTGGTTGTGCTGGCACAACCACACAAAAGGCAAGAGGCCGCAGGTTGAGTGTCTTCAGCCTCTAGAAGTGTGGTTGTGACAGCACAACCAATACCCTGGAGTGTTTCATTCTGCTTATAAAATGGGTTTTGTGTTAAGAATGTGAAAAAAATTAAGAATGAAAACTGAATATTTAAAAATCAGTAGTTCACTTTTGTGTGAAACAGTCCCTCTGCCAATGGGCTGTCTGTCACGAGAGGAGATGGTCTTAGCCACTATGGTGTCTATGCTTTTTGTGTGAACTATCTCTTGAACTCAGCCCCCCAGTTTTGCGCTGGTCTTTTTTTGTTAAATAAATAAAAACCAAAAACAGAAAAAACCTTGATATTGTTTTACTCTATAGATTTGAACTGGAAATAATTGGCTTCAGGAGTTTTAATTCAGTGACTGAGTGGACTAGCAAGGTAGAAGTGTGCATGAAAGTGAAACCAGGATTTGGGATTTCAACACCGAGGAGCTGCACACTGATATTTGTAGTAATTGGCAACATTAGTATCGGGACTTTTTCCTACCCATTGACTGTGCTGTATTAATTCAATGGGTATGAATAAGTTTCAGCTAATCAGGATGCAGGGGGTGGGATATTCAGACTGCGCCAGGCAGTGGCGCAAGCCTGGGCACAGCGCAACTGGGATGTGCCAGGGCGCTGACAGGGTGATATTCAACGGTGCTGCGCCATGGCTCAGCACCATTGAATATCGCTCTGTGGCCACCTGCATTGTGCATGGCACAGTGGCACTGCACCAGCGCAAGTGGCCAGAGAGGGGCGGGGGATGCGCAAGTGCCGTTGCACTAGGCGCATCAACCATGATATTCAAAGGTGCACATGCAAATGGAGCCATAATGCATGCAAGGTGCAAATGGGGCCATTTGCATGTCATTTTGGCCCCATTTGCATGCAGGTGCGCCCAACCCAGGCAACTTGTGCCTGGCACCCTGCCAGGCTGCAACCATCAGGGACCGGCGCCCCCTGCACAAGCGGCAAAGTGCCCCACTGCCCGATTGCGGGCATATGTATGAAAAGAAACGTCCAATATTCCTGGTGGTCCAGTGGACCGCTGGAAGCCCGATCGCGGGCATAAGTATAAAATTAGAAGGTCCTATATCCCTGGTGGTACAGTGGACCACTCGCAGCCCAATCGCAGGCATATGTATAAAATTAGAAGGTCCTATATCCCTGGTGGTCCAGAGGACCTCTCGCAGCCCGATTGCGGGCATATGTATAAAAATAGAAGGTTCTATATCCCTGGTGGTCCAGTGGACCGCTCCCAGCCCGATCGCGGGCAGAAGTCTAATGAAAGATTAATCCCCATCCCTGGTGGTCCAGTGGTACCCCCTCCCACCCTCCCACTGGTCCTGCCACCCTGCTCCCCATCAGCGGCGGATGGCAGCTCCACCGCCAGCCGAGCCGCCCGCCACGACTGACTGCATACAGTACAGCTGTATGCCCATTGGTCCACAGCATGGGCCAATAGGCGTGCAGACCATAGTGTACTACACAGTCCAGATATCTTTATGATCAACAGTTTCGCTCATTTGTTTTTCCTTTTATTTGTGCTATTTTTGACATGTAGAATAAACAGTTCGACCGCAGCTTGCAACACACATTCAACTTGTGCTGACTAGCTTGTGCACTTCTCGGTTCCTGGGATTACTCAGCAATGCTTGGAGATCTAATTATAAAGTACAATCTGCTGTGGTTACTTTCCCACTTCATCCTCCAGAGTGGGACATCTGTGACTAACATCTAGAGTTGCATGTATCTTGTTTCAACTTCTGGGATTTTTTTTTTTTTGAGTTGTTCATTTAACGTAGCAATTCATCTACAATGCTGCTTCAGCTGGTACACCACAAACTAAAAATGCAACAGATTTTCTTGGGCATCATTTAGAACAGGAAATATTTTGATGGCCTGGACCACAGAGCTGTTAACTAGTTCTGACTGTGCTCATCGTCTGTAAGGAAAGATCTACATTGATTTCATAAAAGGTAGCTTACCTGACAGATCGACAACCTTTCTGCCACCTGCAAAAGAAAAGCAAAATGTAAAATGTCTGCCAAATTAAACCATGGAAGAAGTACTGTAACAATGACATGTGACAAAATGTAAGGTGAAACAATTAAGCAATAATGCCCGACAGGGTGTATGTCGTGCTGGGATAACATCACGCCTCAGATGGTTGGGCACGAGGCTGCAGGTTGAGTGCATCCAACAACTGAGGCGTGACATTATCCCAAACGACACACACCCTGGAGGGCATTATTGCTATTATACAATGGCTCATTGTTATGCAGAATAAAAAAAATCATTTTAAAGATTTTTTTGTGTGGAAAAATATTTTGGTTTTTTAAGAGCAGATGAAACAATCAAGCAAATTCTCAAGGTGCTCACGCTCATCTGCAGGTTCACAGTGAGGCTGAGACTAGAGCCGTGATGTTGTGCAGGGATAACAGCACAGGGCCAGCCCAAGACTGACCAATCAGAGTCCAGGATTTTTTCTTGCCATTGTATAATTAATTTTCTTAGCAAACTAATAAATGGTTCTGCTAATTCTAAACCTGTAGGATCATGACAGCCCCCTGATTTAATCTGTCCAATCACAGTTGGAGGCATGATCTAGGATATGATTAATAACCATAGCTGGCATCTTCATTTATTAGCAATCATACAAGGAACTAATGTTTTAAACAGAATGCAACAACACTGACTAACTAGCATTTTCACAATGGCATGGAAGATACAAACTGTAACCTTAAAGGGGAACGGTCATCACACAGGGCTCGACACTCAAATTTGGGGCTGGTCCTGGTGGGCAAAAACATTTTAGTTTACTTACTGTTTACTGTAGTATAGTAGATCGTATCGGACTACTTTTGTTTACTTGTAGGTTGACATTGTCTGTTACTACAAATCCCAGAATCCCCTTCATCTGACATCAGAGAGGTAGGCAGCAGTGGGAGATTCAATAGTCTGCAGTGCATATTAGAGCTTCTATAATCTCCGGTCGGATGTTTTCTGGGTCTGCTTTTCTCCAGGGGCTTAGTACTTTCCTCTGTAACTGTAATTAGCCCAGGGAGGACAGCGGGACCAGCAAACAGAAGATAAGAGCTTATATAAACTCTAGCATGCACTGCAGGCTATTGAATCTTCTCACTGCTGCCTGCTGCCCTGATGCCAGCTGCAGAGGATTCTGGGATTTGTAGTAACAGAAGATGTCAGCCTAGAACTAAGCAAAATGAGTCTGATACAGTCTGCTGTACTACAATAAACAGTAAGTAAACCAAAATGTTTTTGCACACAAAGTGTACACTGCAGGAAGAAATAGGTTGTTGGTTAAATAGGATCTGCAGCTTATCCTCTAGGTAGAGAAATGGGCAAATTAGGTGGGCCAAGCGGTCCTTATCTGCCGTCAAAGTTTATGTTTCTATGTTACACTGGGACCAGCCTCACAGTTGAGTGTAGGGTCCTTGGTCATGACCATTCCCCATTCATTTGTTTTACAACAGCAATACCACTTGACTGTGAATATGGGAACAAAGGAAATGCTAGATGAAAAAGACCACCAGTCCAGTAAGTCTCCCCCTTATAAAATGGGCTTTTATTTGTTAAAAAATATGCAATTTGGGTGAGGTTTACAGTTGCCACAAAATAACCAACGGTCATGTGATGAGTTTTGTCGAATGAGGTTATAGGATTTTCATGGCACATTTTATAAAGCACAGGAAGTGATTGCAGGCATTGCTCAGTTGCAGCTGGGGTACAAATTCAAAATGGTACCTGCTCAGCACTGGCTGGTTTAATCAGTTTAACCCTCGATGGGTGGCTAACATCAACCAACAAACAAAAGCCAGTGTGCACCCCTGCAAACAAAATCTGCCCCACAGAGGTCCTGCAGTTGATTTTCTTCTTTCTGTAACACTCATGACTTCATCTTATCATGCTTTAAACAGGGATCTCAGTTGTCAAGCATCAGCTGATAGATACCCAAGACATTCAGGCTGCAGTATGAGAAATGGAAAGCTGCGGTTGGGGGAGTATCTTTTCAGAGAAAGAGAATGAGCATAACTCATCTTAGGTAGGTAAAACTCAAAATAGAATAGTGTAGGGTCTGATCTAAGGTACCCATGGAGTGGTGGTTAGGCTTATTCAAATCTCAGCTAATGGTTAACAACTGAGAACCACATTTTCAAAGCAGGATAAGACAGAGGAATGCATTAGATAAAGAAGAACCTTGATTGCAGGCCTGTATGAGACCGTATTTTTTGAGGGGTACACTAGAGTTTGCTTGCTGATTAATGACAAGTGTTACCAGTTGATTTAATATATGTCGGCAATATGGAGAAGAACACTACCCATGGTGGGTACCTCTAGAATCTCGAGGTCAAAACGTCAGCCTGTTCTTTCCCAGTTTCAATTCTGTTATAACATTTGCTCCTCAAATGACTCCTTTCCTAAATCAATTAGATACTGTACCCAATAATAATATTTTCCAGGAGGAACTGGTCCCAGTTCAGTTAAGTAAGCAATAATCCACAACAGGGCATTCATTAAAGGATTGTAATAACTGAGGAGTGTCTTCTCCCATTGAGAATCTGGGTTATAATTTGCCATTATAATGGCGAACATGCACCAGGTTTCTCTTGTTGCACGCATATGCACACTGCTTCCTCTCGCCGACTGTTCCTGGAAAAGCTCCTGGCACTGGTGGAGAATACTGCCACGTACAAGGGCACACTGCTTCATTCACAAAAGTCTGCTTCTACCTCAGAATATGTCCCGCCACTGCATACCACTCACAACATTTTTCAAATTTCCCTTCTAACAGTGCCTCACTCACATCGCCTACCAGTCTCCTTCACTGACTGAGCGGTGATCCTGGAACTGCCACTTCAATCAATCTGTGCCAGCTCATCTTGTTTGCTGTATTTGATATTATCTATACATGTTATTATGCTTTCTACTGTGTTTTGTAATCCCCTCCCATTATTGACGTGGAATCTTTGTAAATGAGCTCCAGTGTGCTTAAAGGTATTTTCTAATCCTAGATTGAAATAAATAAATAAACAAAAATCTTCAAACTGGTATCATTTGGGGCTACTCTCTTTCTGGAAGCTGCAATTTTTTACTTGGTGAATAGGAGGAACTAAGGAAGATAACCTACTCTATGGAAATTGCAGGGGGTTAAACAAGAGTCTGGTCTACTCTTATACACAGGAAATCATCTATGGCCAAACTCTTGCTTAATCTCACAGAATGATGCAGGCAAGAGAACACTCCCCAGCAATTACATAAAACAACACATGGGGAGGAGTGTAAACTCAAATTTTATGTACACCCTCAATGTGGGATGCTTAGATAAACCCAGAGGGCTTGTAGCATTCCACACCGCGGGTGTGCATAAAATTCTCATTATACACTGTGTACTTAATTCATGACCCAAGGGGCTAAGGTGTGTGGTCAAGTGCTGAGTATCCTCATGCCCCAGGAAAGTGCATTCAAATCCTTTAATGCACACCTTGGAGAGGTGTATTGCACTTACAGAACGTCTCGCTACTCTTTTGTGTGCTATATGTCAATTGAAACATTTTCAATATGATTTTTGTGCATAAATTATTTGTTTAATTATGTTTTAAATAACAAAATACATACATGAAATAATCCCTGATTTTGCTGATAATGTGCTTTTTGGCTTGGTACAAAAGGTATTAGGAATTTGATATACAGTCAGGTTGCATCTACTGGCCAATGCAGTTTTTAGATTTTTTTTTTCCCTTGTCACTTTACAAGTGGTGTTTGTTTTCCCATGAGACACTTGGAATTTAGTATGAAGGATTCAACAAGCTATACTTCAACCAATTTCATAGAGCCACCACTATCCTTTCTTGTTGAGTAATAACTGACTTGACTAATGGCCCATGACTCTTCTGTCCAGTTGATGATCATTAGAAATGCCAGCAGTGTTGAGACTTAATGCCTAACATACTTCCTGGGTATTTAAGGTACTTGGCATTGCCTCCTGCCTCAGCACCTAGGGCATGTTCTGATTAGCTTAATGTACACCATGTTGCCCATTATTGCTTACTTAACATATACCTCTATCTTTTGATGTTCCCTCCCCAAACACATAGCAACTCCTTAATGCTGTGAAATGGGAGATATCCTTCCCATTGAACAGTCTTTGCCATATAAGGTAGTGCCAAGCCTTCCACTTGTTGCAAAGCATGCCCTGGGACACTCTATTATGTGTACATTCTGCTCAGTTGATGTATGTGCGTGCCCTCGCCCAGCGAGCTAATCTGTCCTAAATTGTGAGATGATTATAATACATTACGTACTTTCTGTTTTCAGGGTCCATGCCACAAAAACTGATCGTGCTTGCAGGATAATGCCGTCTGAAAAACAACCTATAAAAAAGTGGAGAAAAAGACACATTAATTTATTTAGTGTTTTTTTTTTTTTTGTCATTCTAGTAACATAGAATTTGGGTGGATGAAAGGTCGTATGGTCCATATTGTCCACCATTCATTCCCAACTGCAGTGACAATACCCCAGTTTGTGTACTGACGCATATGACATATCCAAGCTTAATTGCCAGAATGCTACCCCTACTCATGCTGCGTAACCCACAATCCTTGTCGCTGTCATGTCTAATCCTGGTTTGAAAGCCTGAGCTTTGCTTGCTTCCACTACCTCACTGGGTTGACTATTCAATATGCTTACTATCTTCTGTGTAAAGTAGTGTTTTCTGATGTTTCCTCCTATCCTCCCTTCAGTTTGACTGTATGCTCTCTAGTTCTGTTTGCACTCAGCAGTTCAAACAGATGTACTGTATATATTCCATGGTTTCTGTCCCTTTTAGTATTTAGAAAATCATGATCATGCCCCCTCTTGTTTAACCTTTTATTATTTAGGCTAACAAATTGAGTATTTCAAGTCTCCCTCAAAGCTCTGTTCTTAGTTTGCTTATCCTTTCTGGGATATACACTTGGGATCCTATTCAGCAACACACTTTTCATGTCAAATTTCTCTACTGTTTCACGAGGGGAAACAAGTGCCCACATTAGGGGGTGATGAAGTGTGGCCGTATAGCGAAGGACAGAGAAGAGTGGTCAAGGAGATTCTGGGACGAGTGACACTATTGCATATGGTTAATTAGTAATCAGGCAGGAACATGGAGCTCCTGCAACTCCTTCTCACCCTCGTACTGTGTATTGTGTGGAAGGAGTGCTTCAGTATTTCGCTACAGTGCCACAGAATTCAATATTTTTGGTGATTTGTCTTTAAAGAACCACTGACGCCTTGAGAAGAACTTTGAAAAACATAATATGTGGACAAAAAGCAGCTTACAGTCCTCATCGCTCTGTATTTTGTATCCCAGTTACTTATTACTGAGACCATTTTCTTCAAAAACAGGATCATTGTTTCTTGAGGGTTCATCAGCTCCTGTTACCTTTTCCCAACCTAATGTCATAATACTGTGCTTGTGACATCACAGTTATTCCCATGGCAACAGTCTATGATATCACAATAGGGCATTACGATCTCAAGTAGGGAGTAAGCTACAGAGGCAGATGAACTCTGAGGGATAAAGATTTCTTGTTTTTGTGAGAACTTTGTTCAGTAATAAACAGTGGCGAGGCGAAATCTATAGAAGATATATGAAATGCAAGCTGAACTGTGTCCAGCTTTTATGTTTTCAAAGTTTTCCCAAAGGCATCTTCTGCTTTTTAAAATATACATAAAAGAGCCTTGTTCCTCCCCCCATTTGCTTATGCTGAAACCCCTTTATGCTCAAAATCTAATGCCATCGATGACATCAGATGATATCTCAGTCAATGGCTGAGCCACTTTCTGCCACAGACATATATTTGATTCGATTTGTTTATTTAATCTGGTTAGTCCAGAGTGCAGATGACATAATACATTATAAATACTGAACATATAAAACATAGGGTATAGATTAATACATACATACAGATCATTACATACACAACAGCCATATACTTTCCACTGCAAAAATTAACAATCTCCATCACAAACATTTCAAGGCCAGTCCATGAAACTGGGGCTGAAGTGCCACAAAAAAATGAGAGGCCAATATAATCTATAATATTTGATATAACTGTAGTGTATGTCATATTTAGTGTTGTGTGGAATTTTCAAATTTTGCAAAAGTTTGGAAAATTCCACCCAATTCCGCAGAATTTAATTGGTAGTGGAATTCTGAAATTTAGAAAATGGAATGTTTTTACATTAACCTCAGTTTCCTTTTCTGCAATCTGCAGAAAATGATTCCTAGGTTCATGTAATCTATAGAAACTTATTTCACAGTTTATATGGAAATGATTTTCAGAATTCTGTGGAATTCAAAAAGAAATTCCAAAAAGCATTTTGGAATCTTGCTGGCTGAATTCCGCATTCTGACCAGCTG
Source organism: Neoceratodus forsteri (assembly GCA_016271365.2). Lineage (NCBI taxonomy): Eukaryota > Metazoa > Chordata > Ceratodontiformes > Ceratodontidae > Neoceratodus > Neoceratodus forsteri. The sequence continues at coordinate 29,460,025 of JADMNL010000032.1, read as the reverse complement.
TGATATTGCAAAATGAACTGTAAGGATCCTAGTCTCAAAAACAGTTTCATTCCTAACATGTTTTAGGAGAACAGTTTCTGTACCTGGGAATAGGGCTGTGCGAAATTAAACTTCCGCTGGCAAAATTTTGGCAAAAGTTGGAATTTCATGTTCACAAAATTTCAGAATTCACTTTGCCAACTTTTGCAAAAAGTCCAATGTAGAACAGTGGAATAAATGCATTAATTTTGGATTATTATATTAAACTGTGGAAAACAATTCTGCAGAACTGATGACTGACAGTGATCAGTTCTGTGGATTTTTTCCCTGCAGTTTTACATTAATCCACAATTCATACATTCATTCCACACTCCAGTGAATCGCTGAACTGCAGAATGAATGTATGAATTGTAGATTAATGAATTATACTGCCGAAAGACATTTTGCAGAACTGATCACTGAACTGCTGAATAATTACATGTACTGCAGAATAATCTGTTAAACTGCAGAATAAAATTCCTCAGAACTGTCATTCTGCAGTTCATGTGTATTATTCAGCAGTTCAGCCAGAAAATTTGGTGGAACAGGGTAAAAAATTCACTAGACACATTTGGAAGATTCTGATCTTGCCAATGGCAGAAGTTTGGAAAATATCACAAAATTTATGAAATGTCACGAAAGTTCTGCAAAAGTGAAATTCGCAATTTCCGCCCAGCTCTGCCAAGTCTTAATCAGCCCTGACACCATTAGAAAAACTTTGAAACAAATGTGTGATTTAGACACAGTTAAGTTTATATTTCACATATTTTCTATAATTATTTCCCTTATTTCTTTATTACTGAGGACAGGTGTAGGAAAGAGGATTCCTGTCCCTTAGATGTTATCTGCTCTTGCTGTTTGCCTACACCTGACATCATAATCCCCTGTATACAGCATCATAATTATCTCACAGCGACAGCTTGTAATGTCATAAACAGAATGGCAATATCAGCTTTAGACAAACAGCCAGAACACATAGGGCAGAGATCCTGTTTACATGCAAATGTCCTTAGTAATAAAGAAGCAAGAGTGAGAATTACAGAAAATGTTTTTAAATATAAGCTGCGTTGTGTCTAAATATTATATATTTTTTCGAAGTAGCCACAATGGTGTCGGGGCTCTTTAAACAGAACTATGCACTAATAGCTTGGAAGTGGAGAGCAGTTTGCCTGGCCCCAGTGACTCTTAGGAACAAGTTAATGATTACATGGGGGTGAGAACCATAAAAGAGGGCATTAAAAGGATGGTAAACAACTTACTTTCTCTGGACATCCGTAAGTGTGATCCCTTGATCCCCTGCTTTAAAATGTACGATTGTTGGTGTGGGTAGAGGATCCATCTCAAAGGTAGTAGAGACTGCTTTCTGAACAGCATGGTGCCCAGTTAATGTCTCCATGCGCACTGAATTAAGGTATAAGACATTGCAGGCTGCAAAGAAAGCAAATTTTATTTAATTCTCTTGCCCCAAAATTACTTTGAAAAGAAGAAGTTGAATAAACTGGCAAGTGAAACTGGGCTGGCACGACTGCTACAGTATTCTGATAAAACACAGAAACACAGAATTTGTCAGCAGAAAAAGACTGGCACACTCCACCTGCCAAAATGTCCCCTGCCTTATCTGCCTCTGCAGACTATCTGGTCTCTGGTGACCCTCACGCATCCCTTCCTTTTTTCTAACATACCCCCATGTCTAGCTCACTGATGCTTGAGTCTCCCCACTGTTTTAGCCTCCCCCAATTCCACTGGCAGTCTGTTCCAGGCATCTGCCACCCTTTCAGTGAATAAATATTTCCTCATATCTCTCTTGAAGCCACCATGCAGCTGCATCCCCTGCCCCCAGTCCTGGTGCTGTTTCTCATTTGAAAAAGACTCCCCCAAACCCTGTCCACCTCTCTGAGACACTCGTGGGTCTCTATCATGTCCACTCTCTCCTCTGTTCGAGGATTCACGTATTACAGAATAAAACAATTGTGAGTTACTACAAGCCTACAGCAGGGAATTTTGATAATTGTTGGCAGTTTGCAAACACGTTATAGTCTTATTGCATGCCAAATTGTTTATTTGTATTTCAAGTCACTCATACTGTTTTTTTTTTTATTCTTAATGTTAGAAATGACAGGGTTTGGGGGGTCTCTTTTGTTAGGACTGGTCCTAACTACCCCCTCCCCAAGTTTTGAGTTCCCACACTAGTACTAATCAAAGCCACAAATAGATGGAACTGCTTTGAAGTATCAATATTGGAATGTGAATGAAGTTGCATGTATTATGGACAAGTACCCTGTGTTAGGTTTTACTAGCATTAACCTGTAATTCTCTGTCTCACAGCTTACAATAAGGACTGCCCATGTAGCTTTTGTTTCACTGTATTGCAACAATATCAGACAAATTTTGCTTGGCCGTTGGCAGACATCTTCTATTACTACAAGTTCCAGAATCCCCTGGAGCTGACATCAGAGCAGTAGGCAGCAGTGAGAAGCTTCAACAGCTTGCAGTGCATGTTAGAGTTTACATAAGCTCTGACCTTTTGTTTGCTGTCCCGCTGTCCTCCATGTGCTATGTATAGTCGCAGAGGACTGTACTTAGCTCCTGTAGAAAAGCAGACCCAGAAAACATCTGATCAGAATTTATAAAAGCTCTAACATGCATGGCAGGTCATTGAATCTCCCACTTCTGCCTACTGCTCTGATGTCAGCTGCAGGGGATTCTGGGATTTCTAGTGAAAGAAGATGTCAGCCAACGGCTAAGCAAAATACAGTAAGTTGGATATAATCTGCTATACTGCAGTAAATAGTGAGTAAACCAAAATGTTTTTGTCCACAAAGTGCACACTGGGACCGGCCCCACACTTTGTGCTTACTGTTCCCTTTAAATTGCAAAACTGCAGATGATAGCAATTTTACTCAGTCCGTGCAGCATATACTTATGAAGGAAATTCACATAGAATTATCTCTGATCAAAGATCTTCTGGTGTTTTCTGGGCTTCTTGAGCAGAATTTAACTTTCTATTGTGTGCATCTGCCATTTAACTTACCAGTTGATTTTTGGGGCTGACTACTGGTTGTGCTCAATGTAGATGAAGTTGGACTGTTTTTTCCATCAGCTACAAAATCTGCACAAAGGAAGAAAATAACCTGCTTTATCACAGGGTTCATACGTATTTCCAACAGACACTGAACAGCTCAAACTTAAGCATTTTTTCCCCTTATGTTTTAGTTATTACAAAGCAATGATCTGTACTTTATTCATCACTATCATTACATAAAATGTATTGAGTAAATTGCAAGCTGATCTTTTTTTGTGTTTTCCCACATGAACTATTTCACCTTGTGATGCAGCCGAAACACCTTTGCATTTAAGAATGTCTAGCCCGTAGAGTGACGTCATTTTTCTGAAAAAGTGGAATTCATTTTCATTGCATTTCTTCCCATTACAATGTGGCCTTGGATACTGTGACCTGAAAGCTTTTGCAATCTGCATATTCTGCTTGAGAGATCACAATCCTTTTGAACCACACAGATTTTTTTGAAAATAATTGTCAGACAGAACACAGAAACCAGGAGGGCCCATCCTGTGGTACGGTGGTAATGCTACCGCCTGCCACACCAGTGATGGGGGTTCGGGAGAAGACTTTGATCATTTAGGGGGTCAGCAGGAGGACAAAGGCTTAAGCAAATGAGGAACTGCTCTTCTCCCTCATGAAGGGTGGTTTCACAGTCATGCTTGCCAATCGTCTTCTGGCGGCAACAATGGATGCACAGCAGGACACTTCAGCAATGGTCAGGACACCATCAACGCAGCTACCCATGTGCATGTGAAGGCGCACACACACACACACACACACACACACACAGTGAATCACTGCACACTTGCAGGTAGAGTAACAAAAAAAGGAGGAAACACCTCTGAACAGGACAAAAAATCTCCAGCCTGTTGAAGGTACCACACCACCAACTGGGCTGCCTCCTACTCTGGATGTGGGCAACAGAGGGGAGGAGAACAGCCCTCACCCTTCTGGCCCCTCCACAGGAGTAATCTGTGGTAGATGCTCATTAGTAAGTCCCAGAGAAGATGAGCAGTGGGGCTGGATGGGCTGGAGAGGTAAAGGGCCATTTGGTTGCAGGAAGCAAAAATACAGATGGAAAAAAAACAGGAGAGAAAAATCTCATAAAACGTATGTGCCCCGTGCCTGGAGGTTTAAATGACTTACTCATTTCTAACATTTCACCATATTACATTCAAGAAATACCTATAAAAATATGCACTGGGATTTGGAGCCTGCAGAAATAAGTAGCACCCGGATTATGGTTGAAGGAGGAAGCCAGCAGAGGGAGGAACAGATATTTAAAAAAGAACACCCACGCAGACAGAGGAGCTGGGGTTTGGGGAGGCAGCCTGTAGTGAAAGAGAGGGGGAGGATTGTTTTTAGAAAAAAAAAAAACAGCCGGATCACGGCTGGGTGAGGGAACCATCCAGCCTGCTCACAATGATGAACGCACAGCGCCTGTGTGTGGATGCCCAAAAAAAGCTCTGCCTGGATCTGGATCACTGCCGTCATCTAAACATTCCTTTAGTGAACAAGGATTGCTTAGTTTTGCCAGGAGGAATAATTTTAACAAAGATACAAATAACATGTTTACTGGCATTCACTTGCAGCATGCCACTTATGAGACTAGATTACTGTAACTTACCCTTTTTGGGTATCCTCAGCTTACAGGGCAAGGACACAGCTGAAATGGCACACTGGTACACCAGTGCAGACAAACTCCCTATAATAATAATTAAAAAAATACTCATTAATAGATATGTAAAAGGCAATGACCTTTCTTGTTGCTGGAAAGCTGGAAAGTGCTACAGTATTCTATGCGGTGTTATAGCTCTTTGACCCATTTAAATGACACTGGGCTTGATAGTCAAAGATTAGTGCCTGCACTAAAATGTTGAGTGTGTTAGTGTGGGCGCTCCTGGCAGAGCCATATGCAGAGGCCCCGGGAGTGCCTCCAAAACCCAGCAGCACCGAGGCACTAAAATACCACTGCACCTATACAAATGAGGGGTTCCCCTCATGCATACTGGCACAGTGGAATATTCGAAGCTTTGTGACAATGGTACACAGCCCCCCCCACCCAGTGGAGCTGATTACGGCCACTGAAAACCATCTCTTAATGTGGTGCTAAGCCCATGCCCCTACCCCAGGAAGGCAGGGTGGCTGTACTGTAGCCACCTGCCCCCATTCTCCCATTCTATCTCTTGCAAAAATGGCCTGGTGGTCCAGTGTGTTCCCCCACCCCTGACCACTTGTCCTAGCTCTATATACACATCTCTGGTGGTCCAGTGCCCCCACCCCTATTGTCTATTCTATCTCTTGAACAATGCTCTGGTGGTCCAGTGTGTTCCCCCACCCCTGACCACTTGTCCTAGCTCTATATACACATCTCTGGTGGTCCAGTGCCCCCACCCCTATTGTCTATTCTATCTCTTGAAACAATGCTCTGGTGGTCCAGTGTGTTCCCCCACCCCTGACCACTTGTCCTAGCTCTATATACACATCTCTGGTGGTCCAGTGCCCCCACCCCTATTGTCTATTCTATCTCTTGAAACAATGCTCTGGTGGTCCAGTGTGTTCCCCCACCCCTGACCACTTGTCCTAGCTCTATATACATCTCTGGTGGTCCAGTGCCCCACCCCTATTGTCTATTCTATCTCTTGAAACAATGCTCTGGTGGTCCAGTGTGTTCCCCACCCCTGACCACTTGTTCTAGCTCTATATACATCTCTGGTGGTCCAGTGCCCCCACCCCTATTGTCTATTCTATCTCTTGAAACAATGCTCTGGTGGTCCAGTGTGTTCCCCCACCCCTGACCACTTGTCCTAGCTCTATATACACATCTCTGGTGGTCCAGTGCCCCCACCCCTATTGTCTATTCTATCTCTTGAAACAATGCTCTGGTGGTCCAGTGTGTTCCCCCACCCTGACCACTTGTCCTAGCTCTATATCACATCTCTGGTGGTCCAGTGCCCCACCCCTATTGTCTATTCTATCTCTTGAAACAATGCTCTGGTGGTCCAGTGTGTTCCCCCACCCCTGACCACTTGTCCTAGCTCTATATACACATCTCTGGTGGTCCAGTGCCCCCACCCCTATTGTCTATTCTATCTCTTGAAACAATGCTCTGGTGGTCCAGTGTGTTCCCCCACCCCTGACCACTTGTCCTAGCTCTATATACACATCTCTGGTGGTCCAGTGCCCCCACCCCTATTGTCTATTCTATCTCTTGAAACAATGCTCTGGTGGTCCAGTGTGTTCCCCCACCCCTGACCACTTGTCCTAGCTCTATATCACATCTCTGGTGGTCCAGTGCCCCCACCCCTATTGTCTATTCTATCTCTTGAAACAATGCTCTGGTGGTCCAGTGTGTTCCCCCACCCCTGACCACTTGTCCTAGCTCTATATACACATCTCTGGTGGTCCAGTGCCCCCACCCCTATTGTCTATTCTATCTCTTGAACAATGCTCTGGTGGTCCAGTGTGTTCCCCACCCCTGACCACTTGTCTTAGCTCTATATACACATCTCTGGTGGTCCAGTGCCCCACCCCTATTGTCTATTCTATCTCTTGAAACAATGCTCTGGTGGTCCAGTGTGTTCCCCCACCCCTGACCACTTGTCCTAGCTCTATATACACATCTCTGGTGGTCCAGTGCCCCCACCCCTATTGTCTATTCTATCTCTTGAAACAATGCTCTGGTGGTCCAGTGTGTCCCCCCTCCCTCCCTGATCACTCGTCTGAACTCTGTATACACTTTTCTGGTGGTCAAGTGTGTTCCACCTGATTGCCCATTCTTTCTCTTGCATATATGCCCTGGTGGTTGTGTGTGTTCCCTTACTCCCTGCTCCCTCAGTATACACAAATATGTTCGGATAGTCCAGTGGCCTCCCAACAGCCCCCATTCTGATCCACCTGCTGATATCACACATCCCTGCACCTCCCCCTCTTATCTTGGTTCCCAGTGTGCCTATCAGTGGGCAAGATACAACAACTGGCACTGCACAGCCCTCCTCTTACCTCTGCGGCCGTCAATCATACAGGCTGTCAGTGACTGCACGTACTGTAGAAACAGCTATTTCCACAGTGTGCATGCGCACTTACAGCTCACGTAGCCGCTGGCTGCAGAGGAGAGAGGAGGGCTGTTCAGTGCCTGTCATGATATGTTGCTGGCTGATAGGTGTGACAGGAACCATGGTATGGGGTGGGGTCAAGGAAGTGGAATGTCAGTAGGCGGGTCCACAGCGTATAGTATAGATGATTTAATTTTTGCATTTAAAATCACTACAACACCCTTCATACTATTTCTTCCATTTCTGCTACTGAAACATTTGAAAGCATGAATAGCCTTAAATCCTAAGTAATCATATTCTTAGACCATCTCAAAAGGGTTACTACCTCTTAATAAAGTTGAGGTTTGTTTCCTATTCTGCCCCAAAACAAGCATCTTGATTCTTTCCTTACTAATAAAAAGACCATAAAGTACGCTTAATTTGTAAATACTTTCCATTCTTCTATGTAGTCCCAAAAGGACATCAAGTTAAGAACAACATCATCTACATATGCTAGGTGGCCTATTCTTGTAGCACTCACTTTTGGGGAATGAAATTCTTTACCGGATTGTGCCCTGATAATCCTATTGATACATAAATTTAATAAAAGTGGTACCAAACTGCACCCTTGTTGGGCTCCTTTAACTGTGGGAATCCTTCTTCTTTGATTACTATGTTGGTCATATCACTCTGTTGCCCATGCATCACCATGCAACCTTATATGAAGATCCAATTAAACAGGATCTGTTCCTTCTTCATGTAATAACTTCCACAAAAAATCTCCTATTGATCTATTAAACACTGACTTAAGATCCATGAAACACCAAAATAACTTGGCTTCTTAATCCTAGCATACTTAAATGCAAGGTGAGATAGAACCATGCAATGCTTGATCATGGAGCTAGACTTGATATTTAAGGAATTGTGTCCTTGCTTACCGAAATAAAGGTCATCAGAATCCCCTTTAATGCGGACACCTTTTGCAGAAGACTCAACCAGGTAATGTCTTACAAGGTCACTGTTATCACCATCTTAAATTAAAACAAAATAATTTAGGTAAGTAAACTCTTTTACAAGGATGGAGTAAAAGCTATGAACCTGTATCATATTAAAGCGAAAATGAACATTATTTTTTTACCTTTATTAATACAGTTAGAAATCTGAGCATGTGTGAAGTCTGTTTAATACTTGCAGTGTATTCCAGTGTATTATTCTGTGTATCTGAAGTGGAGTAAGTAGTGCAGTGGCTATGTTTTACACATTGTCTGCTGCACAACATGCATTTGGTAGAAGGACTGGGTATTTCCTACAGATTAATGAGCAATCCAGCTCATAGGCCTGGTTAAGCTCATTAATTTTCAGTTAGACTTAATTTGTGGAGCTATATGACAATTGTCTTTGTAGGTCCCATTAACCCCTTTTACCTGAATAAGAAACTATACACAACGTCTTGGAGGAAACCAAAAGTTTATCAATGATATGCAAATTTTGCATCCTGCAGCATAACATGCAGAGCCCTGGAGTCTCACCTAAGTTTATAATAACCAACTTTCATTGGTCTGTCCCTAACCCAATGGGGCCCTCTTGAGTGGACCCTAGCTCAAAAGGTACAGTGTCCAGAGGGATAGCCACCTCTAAGGCAAAGGGGAGCCCTCAGGCTTTGTGAAGTGCACCCATCCCATGGTGGATGATGCTTCACATGTGGGGAAAAGTCCAATGAGATTATCCCCAACTGGCCCAAACCAGACTGCTGGTCAGCAGGGCCTCAACTCTTGTTGGCCCGTAGGGAATCCCATTCAGAACAGAAAGGGATCCCTCCGTAACCCCCTTGTATAACTCCTTGCAAGACTACCATGCTTATATGCAGTTACAATGACTGTAATGATAACTACCTGCTAAATTTTAAAGCACTGACAGGAGTAGGCAAAACACCTATGAAAACCACATGGAAAAAAAAACTGGAAAATGTCTCCCAACCCCTAAGGCCCCCTCCCAGTGGTTTGGCAGGACTCCCTATTCTACCCTAGTCCACCCAAAACTCTACTTTTGCAAGGGTAGGCGGGTGGGAATTCTAACCAAAGGGACTGAGCAAGAGGCAAAGCCTCAAATTCCACAGTTTTTTGTAGGCTGTCCATTACCTCCTAGAACCTCAAAATTCATTTCAGAAACGTATTCAGCAAATTTCTGGTACCTGCTTGGCTTCCCGGGGAGGTCCCGGTTGGGGAGGCATCAACCTTCAATGCCAACCCAAATGCTCCTCGGTGTGAAGTGCTGTCCCGGATAACGAAGGAGCCAGGTTCTTCATTCTTCAGCATTTCAATAGCTACAGAATATGAAAGGTTATTTTTTTAATCAAGTTGAATCTTTTGTTACTTGTATGTACATGCTGTTTTTTATTATTATTACATTATATCACCACAAGACAATAGCCAACATTGTGCAAAATACTAACATACACCATAACACTATAATAATATGACAACGCTTATAGTATTTTGAAAAAAATATCAAGTGGAAGCTGGCTGCACCTTGCAGTTACATCTTTATTTGGTCGAAGTTTAAGACCCAAAAGAACACCTAGTTTTATCATGATGACTGCTTAGTCCCATTAAAAACACTAGTGGTATTTTCTCATTTTTAAGCTTGTTCATTTATTTGTTTAATGATATGCAGAATAAGAAACTGCTGCCATAGACGTGCGCGGGGGGGGGGGACGACATTGGCCCTGCCCCCCCCCATTAAAAGTCTGAACCCCTTTCTTTTTTATTTGTTTGCATTAAAATAAAACCGTCTCTTTAAATCCCTACCTTTGCCTGTGGTATCCTCTATCTGAAAGAGTCAAGTAAATTCTGATTGACAACCCAAGCTTACCTCCCACTTGATAACTTCTTGAAGTCCTACTAGGTCCCTCCCATCCTATGAGTCCTAAAGGGCGGTCCCACAAACCCTGCCTATTTCTGACGTGCCCGCCCCGACAAGTTTGCAACAGGCTGGTTTTGAATCTGAACATGGTCGCATGCGTGATGGTGGGTATCCGTGGGGCAGTGGCGGGGTTCAGGAGCAGCCCCTGGAACCTGATGGTCCTGTGGGAGGCCATGCAGGTTGGCGATGGAAAGGAGCTTCACTAAACATACTCAGGGCAAGCCAGGACAAGAGACAGGAGGATGCAGATGTCAGAACTAAGTACTACAGTATCTGTTAGCATGTGCTTGGCTTATTTGTCTATATTAATAAGTTGGGGTTGGGATATGTTTCTCTCAGTCAGTGCCTTGTCAAGATGTTCTGCTCCCTTTTCCCTTAATGCACTTCTCCTTCACTTCTACCATCTACACCTGTCAGCCCCTCATAGCCAGTCATTCCTGTTCAGTTATTTTAATGGAGGGATTCACTACAGAGATCACGACTGGTCAGAGGATTCTGCAGTGAACCTCAGGCATTCTTACAGACAGCAAGGCTGACAGTCAAAGAGCAGGCAGAGAAATTGTGAGGAGGATGACCCTTATTTCCCCATGTCCCATTCCTTGTCAGGCCCCCTTGTCGCACAATTGTGCAGATGTTTCAAGAGGTCTTCCCATGGTGTTACTTGTGATCAAAGATGGGCCCCTTATCCATCCTGTACCTGCAACCGTCAGTGTGGTCTGCTGGGAGTTGGGGGGGTTGCAAACTGCCCTTCAATCAGGCTAAACATGCCATAACCCAAGTTTCATCCTGCTGGGCTGTAACATAGCTTCCTTAGCTATAAAATGCAGGAAAATGCACCATTTACAGCGATGTTTTAAAAAAATGTCCTGGGGGGAGGGCATTCCCCCAGACTCTCCTAAGTTTGTGAGGATTCTGCCCCCCCTTGTTCATTGACTCTGTGCACGCCTCTAACTGCTGCTCACACAGAACATTTTTTTGCAGCAGTGAGATTCTTCAGTATAATATGAGGCACCATCCCATTTCTTTTAAAGGACAATAACAAAGAAGACACCAAGCTGAGATCACCTGTCCCTTCCCCTCTCATTTCCCTCCTGTCACTAACCCCAACAATGAGAGTCACCACAGTTGCACACTTTAGGTAAATCCCCCTATAAATCAGCTCATGTTTGCACAGCAAATTAATTCAGTTCTGCTTATGAAGTGGGGAGGGATGGGGGCAGATATAATAGAACTAGAGTTCATTCTGACTTTAAGTTACTATGTTACTTTGTATGATGCTTCCTCCTGACATGTGGGAGAGCCACTGCTGTCATCAGCAATGCCATTCCTTGCTTGGGGTTGCCTGTCACGGGGTGCACAAATGCAGAAGCCAAATGCCTCACCACTACAATGTGCTTGCCCCCTGCCACTGGCCAGGTGGGGGATTCCAAGACTTGCATGTGAACTCTGGTCTCCCAGGTGGCAGTGCAACATGCTTCCATGCCACCACTGTGACGGTCACCTAGGATTTTTTTCCCCTCAAAGGTTTTTCTTGCATAGCTAGTCAGCCCCTGCTCCACTCCAGCCTGTCTCTGACAACTACCACCTACCCCCGGACTCACCTGCAGTATTCTCTGCAGATGACCCCCTCTGTGGCAGGGCCAGGAGGGGAGAGCCATACCCCCCCATTCCTGGGGCATATATCCAGAGCTGCAGGGAGTCCCAAGGTGGTGGCACAGGCAGTAAATAAGCTCTGGTATCATCTGCTGGCCTTTTTTTCCCCATTTTCCTGCCCCCAACCAGATGGCGTGCAATGAGTACCAATGCATGTGTATATGGAGGCACAAACGCACCATGCACTCTGCTGCCGGCCATCCCCCAAACTTGTTTCAACTGTTGCCCTGTCACCATGCTTCCACATGGTGGCAATCTAGGACCAGTGTGGCAAGATCCCCTCCTCTAGACACCCAATCCTCTCCCGTCCCTGCTGATCCACGGGACTCGAGTTCACTCCTAAACCCAGGTCGCCGGTGTGGTGCAAGGTGCGTCATCCGGTGCCTCTGTCCTCAGTGCCACCAGGCTGGCTATCCTGGGATTGTTTTTAACTGACAGTCACACTCAGAGCAGACTTTGCTTTCTCCCTGACTGTGGGCTGCAAGAACATCTGCTGCTTAAATTAGTAAAGCATATCCATTTAATAGGTAAAGGATAATACACGACAGGGTGAGCGGTTCTAAGTGAACAATGCACTCTTTGGGTGGTTGTTAGGCACAAGGCATAGTCCCTTATAACCACACATGATGGAGTTTTCCCATTTAAAAAATGGCTTTTATTTGTTAAAATATGCCAAGTTCAGATGAGGCATTTAGCTGTCAGAAAATAATGAAGTCATGTGACATGTTTTGACCAATGATGTTACAGGATTTTCATGGCCCATTATATAATGTAGTAAAAGAGGCATATCCTTTTTGGTATGCCATCGCTATGGCAACAATTTTACCGTGACTGACACTACAGCTACAACAGCTCCAGGTCACTGTAGTGTCAGTGTGGGACCCCAGCACTGCTTTCTGGGGGTATTGCATCCCCTCCCTGAAGCAACTCCAACTCAGAGTTGATTAATTTAGTAGTGGGGGTGTGGGGGCAGAGCCTCCACATGGGGAGTTTTAGGGGAAAGCCCCCCAAAGATAACACAGTCTGAAGTGACTCCCTTTATGCCGACTGCAAATGTGGTCAACATAAAGGAGTCGCTGTAACATCAGTTGACAACGAAATTGTCGACCGACTGTCATAGATCCTGTCTTTTTTAAGGGTTCCCATCTCCTAATCTATATCTATATTAATGTTATTAAGCATTAACCTGAGTTAATTTACATCATGGAAAGAAACATGAACATGCATATTCAATCTTTTGTTTTACCTTGTTCTCTGGAGATACTTGGTTTGAACCAGTATCTTGAGGTGTCCATCACAAATTTCATTGTAGGTTGGCCATCCCAAGAATGTCCTGCAATGGTAAGATCAGAAAACAGCTATGTAATAAAGTTTTCTCGACTACGAGCAAGTTACATATTATTTCAGGAAATGAGGACGTGGATTGCTTTGAGATGCCATGACATACTGCTGACAGTATAAATTACCTGGTACATTTAAATGGCTGAATGTTTGATCAAAATGGGTAGGCTTTTCCAAGAAATCCCACGTTGCTGTGCTGCATTTTCACACAAATGCAATGTCTTTTGGATGCTGCTAGATCCAACTAAACGGTGGTCTAACACTGTCTAAACATGTACTACAATTACAGCGAACATGGCCCTTAAATATGAAGCAAGCATCAGTTGTTTGACATAAGCAGTTGTAAATCACAGGAACTGTTGCAAAATCTCAAGGGCCTTTGAGAATTAGGGGCTCAAGTTTTGACACAAATGAGAAGATAAAAACTGCCCATATGTAAGCATCCCCCTGTTTTAAAACCCTGCCAAATATCTTTAGGCATCAGAGAAACCAGATGCTAATGATCTTAGCTCTGTAAGATCACTGCTTTCAAATTTGGCATGATCCACACCTGTTTTTTAAAGAACATATCTGCAAAACCCATGTGAAGCACCCACCAAAACATGGTGTTCCTCATATCAATAGAATCTGCTTTAATCTGATCACTTGAAACTTCTTGCTGAAAAAAATCTCTCCTTCCAGCACTTAACTATAGAAGTAAGGTACAGGTATATAGGATGGTTAACCAAACTTCACTCTGGAAGATCATAGTCACCTTCAACAGTAGGTAGAGATCTGCATAAGCCTGCTAGATTACTTAACGCATCTCTGGATACTCTACAGGAGTTTAGGTTTACTGTCACCTGATATGTGGCAAGAGCCCAAATGGACCTCCCTATGTAATAAGTGTGTCCACAGTCTCCACCCCACCTAATACAGCAACCTGGTGACCAGCACTGCCCACAGCTACCATTGATCCCAGTTTAAGAGCCTTAATCAAATATAAAGAACACACAAAACAAGTGACAATAGAGCCTTTGTTATCGCTGTACCAACCAACTGGAACTATATCCTGGATGGCATACAGAAGCCTAAGAAATCTAGTGCACATTAAGGGGGCCATGTTTAGCCACATACTAATGCTGTGCATGTGCTACTCACCTTTCCCAGTCCGCAACTACTAAACCTGGGTTTCCCCAGAAATGATCATATCTATGCCCCACCTTATCCCTACTGTGACTATCCTCCTAACTCTTACCTAGGGGTGAGCAAAAAGAGCCAGAAGACTGCTTACCATCCAAGGATGATGAGATGTTTGAAGATGGTGAGGATGTCATGCTGGGATGTCGAATGCAAGAGGAGCCATTTCGGGTGGATGAAGTTCTTTCTTCTGCAAAAGCACTGTTGTTCCTGGAAGCTTGTGGAGTAGTTTCTCCATGTTGAAGATCACCATTCACCAGCAAAACTGGGATATCTCTCATAGAACTGGGGATGGAAGAGGGGCAAATGGTTTGCGGCTTTCCATAAGGTGGCGATAAGGAAGAGTGGCTTTTTCCAGACACTAGTGAGACTGAGTCGAGTGACTCGGCATCTTCAGGAGAGCTGAAAGTTTCAGAGCTCTGGTCACCAAAATACATTTTCTGTACATCAGGAGAAAATATGTAAGGACTGTTCAGGTTGGAGAATGATCCGGTGGAAGCAGATGGGCTTCTTGCTAATATGTTGACCTGGAGATGGTTGTCAGCATCATCACTGAGCAGTGAGTGTGTGCTGTCAAAATAATATGTCAAAAAATTAGTCTTTATTTTATGGAATGTAGCCTGAAATTCTGAAATTAAAATTCATAAAAGTTTTGATATGAAGCCTCAGCTTTAGTTACTCTGAAAATATCATAACCTTTGTTACTGTAATGTTCCTATTGTCAATGAAATACCTCTTAAATATGATAGAAAGACAAGCCCTTAGACTAGCCTAAGAATGCAGTAGCTGCATAGCCACTAGCCATACTGGCAATTCAGGTTTGCACTGTGAGACCAGAAAGGGGGCCAGTAAAGCAAGGTGTGTGCACCCTACATAATTCTATCCTCCTTTGGGGAAGGAGGGTGAGATCCACTGCTGGACCCCTGTCCCATAGAAATTCAGTAGGGGTGGTGCACAAGGTCTATGGACAGAAGGCTGCTTTGGGGCACTTTCTGAGGGAAGATGGAGTACAGGTGAGGGCACAGTATAGGAGACCCTACCCTGGAGAGGATTGATGTTAGGAAAAAAAGATCAGGGGGTAAGGCAGTACTTCAGTGCACAACCTCCTAGTAGGCTGTCTGCACCTCCATAAAGGACCATCTGACACATCTGGCCTCTATAGTTCCTCTTTTCCCTGCTGGGTTAGGTCTCTTTCCATGTTCAACAGGGAACAGCAAGGAGGGGGCAAGTTCCATGGGTTCCAGGGGAGGAGAACAAAAGAGTACTGGAGTGGGACTCGTGTGAGCTGAAGGAGTTCTGCAGCCTTTGCAAGATAAGAGGTGTAAGCAAAGCTTAAAAAAAAAACAGAATTAAAAAGCCTTACCTCCCAAGCATGTAACTAGTATCTGATCCAGGACTGGTAGAGAGAAGTGATGTCCCACTGATTCTTTGTGGGGCTCTATGGACATGCAATCGTTTTAACATATTCTCAGCACCTGGTGATGAAGCCAGATATGAACTGCAGTCATTTAACCCACGATCTCTTGAACCACACTGTGGTATAGGAAGGCCTTCAGATGCAGAGGAAGCAATGGTGGTAGAGCCTCCAGTGTGAATGGGGTAACAGCTGTGAGGATACCGAAGAGTTGAGCTCATGTCAGACCTGGGAGTGCCAGAGAATGTCACGCTACCATTTGTGGTGCAGTTGTCACTCCTAGCCACATGCGGGACAGGAGTAATGTTCTGAGGAGAAACTGACGTTGGTGCAGTAGATGTGCTTGCAGAGCGCTGGGATGGTTGAGACATACCTCTAGTTGGGGCCATACCATTATAATTTCTTTCTGAAAGGAAATTTAAAAAACAATGTTAATATTGTGTAGCACAAAATCAGCAATAGACCATATAAAACCCCCAAGTCTGCCTGGAAGTGCTGTCTAGTGTGCCCTGGTGCTTTGCTCGGTAGAGTTTTGTCAGGGGGTTATTTTTCACAAGATATCACGAATGTAATGATGACCTTTATCCTTTTAAGTGCACTTTAACACCTTTGCAAAAAGCTACGTGCCGTAAATCTGTTGCCAGCTTCCTGCTCTGTGCACACAATACATCACCTACAATATTATGGAGGTCTAGTGAGAGACCAGTCTTTTTGCTTTCTTAAACCGGAAAAGAAATCCAGAGTTTGTTATTCTGTTACAGACAGAGTTCAGTGGACTTAGGCAGAATTTTCTGAAATGTTGCAGAATTCTGTTTTTGTTAGAATTTTTCTGCACAGCAATAATGCTAAATAAGGATGCTGTGTCTGGATTTTCTGCACCGGACTGCTTAATGAACCTGTGTCATCTATGGGAAATCTTAGAAAAATATAAGGCTGGGATCCTGATCCCTTTAGACTTCATCTTCTTCTGTTGCCTGGGTACAAATGATGTCATAATCCTTTGTGCATGAATCACAATTGGTCATCATGGAAATAATTATGATGCCACAAGCAGGAGATTATGACATCACGTGTAGACAAGCAGTAGGTACAGATGAAGTCCAAAAGACAAGAATCCTGTTCCATATGCATTCCATAGAAACACAGAAATATATCTGGCAGAAGAAGGCCTTGCCATTGATCAGGAGGTACAGGAAAGCCTGAGCACTCAAACAGGGTTTGCAATCCATGTCATTAATCTGAAAACTACTGCAGTGATCTGCAGAAAGATTAATTTAGTAACAAGGGCTACAAAATCAGGAGGCTCCCGTCGATACAGTACAAGCCCTGGGGCCTTGACTGTAGTCTTCATCAGGGTACCAGGCTACGGACTGGATCCATGGAGGCTTCCTGATTTTGTAGCCTTTGTTGTTGTGACTAAAAGATCTTTTTGCAGATCACTGCAGTAGTTTTGGGATTATTTACAAGGACTGCAACTCCTCCTTGAGTGCTCAAGTTTTCTTGCACTTCTATACTTCGTTTTTGGAGCTGGCAGCTCCAACCGAGAGCCAGAACCCAGACAGCCATGCGCAGTTTGCTGCTCTTGCAGTCTATCAAGTCTGCCCAGTATGGCAGTACAGGCTCCTTATTCACCAGTAGAAGAGAATAAGGGGAAATACAGGAAAGAGAACCAGAACTGTATATAATTGTCAACATTTTCCCAGAAGGAAGCATTACAGGACACTTGGAATGCCAAATTTAGTAAATTATCACACTAATGGAGAAGTTGGCTTGTAAGATATAAAACAATATATTGTCGTATTAATTTCCTGATTAAAAAAAAAGTACAGTAAATGATTCTGTCAGTAAGTAAGTCTTGCCACAACTTTCTAAACACATGCAGATTCCATTTTGTGAAATGCAATGGATGTCAAAGAGAAAAGCTAAAGAGCTGATGTCTACCAAATTAGCTACATTGCCTGTTGCTACTTGTGGAGAGGGTGGATACTGTGATGTACCTCATTTTGACATTCCTGTATTTGTTTTACCAAAGGGCAAAACATTGTTCTGGCTACTCCCTTTAAAGGTATTAGACATCATGAGCGTGTAAAGGCAAAGCTAGGTTAAAAGGTGTCGATTTCATTACATTCCGTCGTCTCAAAGAAGTAAATATAGTTATGTGAATACTTGCCAATGTCATTAATAAGCAACACCACAAATTTTATACATATATATATATATATATATATATATATATATATATATATGTTAGAGCAAAAACTCCATTTAATGCATCAGTTATGGGTTTGTTCCACAGTGACAAAAGCAAGGAAATTTGGTGTTAAGGTTGAATACCCCCTTGGACCCCCCACCACCCCAACCGGCATTGAGGTGCATGTTGGGTCACTTACCTAACTCTCACCCCTATCATGTGTGTAGAAGCAGAGGTATAGGAGAATGGGGTAAGAGTTAGGACCGATGACCCCAACGCCGACCTCAATGCTGCTGGTTAGCGGGCTGGGGGTCCAAGGGGCTTAACTCAACACCTAATTTCCTGGCTTTGTTGTCATGAACAACCCTAACTGATGCATTAAACAGAGTTTTTGCCTCTAATTTCCCTTCTTTTTGAGAATGAGGCCGATAAATAGTGAATAGAATATGGTGGCGGGCCCACCATGTGATGTCTTGTCACATAGTAACAGGAACAGTAACACAAACGAAGCACCAAGAGTTATGCACATGGTAACGTAAATGTAAATGGTAAAGCAAATGTTAACAGAAACAGAAGTGCAAAGTGACACCGAAGCAAACAGTGAGAGAAACGGAGATGCAAGCGCGTATGAAAATGCAACTGATAACATGCACAGTGATGGCAGTGGTATTTGAAATGCAAATGTTAAGTGTGACAGCAAAAAGAACACCAAAGGGAACAGAAATGCAAATGCAAGCACGCATGTAAACAGAAATGGTAATGCGCATGGGCATGGTACCACAATTGTAAATGCAAATGATGAAGTTAACATGAAGAATAACGCAAAAGAAAACAGAAATGGGAACGGAACCACATACGGAAATGCAAACTGTAACGCGAACGGTCACGTTACTGCAATTGTAAATAGAAATGTTAACGGTAGTAGCAACAATAAGGCCAAATGAAACAGAAACGGAAAGGCGAACGCAAGCACGCATGGAAACGCAAACTGTAACACACACAGGCATGGTACCACAATAGTAAACACAACTGCTAAAGTTAACATGAAGAATAATGCCAAAGGAAACAGAAATGGAAACTGGAATTACTTTACTTTACTTACTTAGTTTTTGTTGACCGGGTAAGTGCACTAGACAAATCCTGCCTATTTTCAGGCACGACCTGGGGGAGGGGGATACAGATGAATGCCAACTGACCTTGAACCAGATTAAGCTGCTGGTGGTATTTTTAGTGAATGAGGAAAATTTAGCAAGGACACCGGGGAAATTCCCCTACTCTTTTCGATAAGTGCCATGGGATCTTTAACATCCACTTGAACTACCACCAATCCAGGCAGATAGGACCTCGGTTTAACGTCTCATCCGAAAGACGGATGCAAGCACATACGGAAATGCAAACCGTAATGTGCACGGTGACATTACCACAATTGTAAATTAAATGGTAATGGTAACAGCAACAATAATGCCAAACGAAACAGAAACGCAAAAGGAAATGCAAGCGCATATGGAAACGCAAACCGTGACATGCGCGGTCACAGTACAGCAAGTGGAAGTGCAAACAGTAATCTTAACAGCAGAAATAATGGCAAAGAAAACAGAAATGGAAACGCGAATGCAAGCGTGTACGCAAACGAGAACGCAAAGCGTAACACGCACGGTGGTGTACGCGGTAACAGTAATGCAAACAGGTATGGAAACAAAAGTGATAATGCTAAGTGTAACAGTAATGTAATCGCAGATCCTGTTTTTGACTAACAGCTGCATAGAGAAACACAGTGTGCACAAAGAATGTATGCATAATAATGGGCCTCACAGCAGAAAATGAGCTGTCGGAAGACTAAATTGCTTATATCTCAGGAACTGTACGACGTAGAAAAAAAATTCCCATGATTCTTGAATTTCCTGCCTCCGTTTTGCTGAATGCGTAGCCATAGGCTACACATTGTCATGACGAAAATTCTGTATCCTGCACCGTTTCTGAGATACGAGCCCCGAAAGGTGTGGCGTATGCCACCATGTTAATCTATGGGAAAAAATGCCAACTTTGGAGTACCGTAACTTGGCATCCGTGCAATATTTTTTCACCAAACCACCAAAAGGCACATCTGTGAGATGTTGGCTGCCATCCCTCCAAATTTCAGCTCTAAAGATCAAACCATTCTTTCGCAGCAGGGTGGCAAAGAATTCCTGTCATTTTGGCCAAGTCTGAAAAAGTAGTGTTGCAATTTGTGGCAATTTTCACAAAAATGTGTGAAAATGTTGCAGGTGCGACACTACTTTGCGACACTACTGTTTCCAGAAATTTGAAAAACATATTTCTGGGGTGTTTTACCCCAAAATAAAGACATGGCTAGCTTCCTCAGGGTCGGACTAGGTGAACACTGAAAGAATTGTGTCCCTAGAGGGTCCCAATTTTAATGGCAAGCATTTTTCTGATCACTAGCTGAAAGCAAAATGGCAGATTTGCGACACTATTAGGGCCATTTGCGACACTAAAAAGTGCATTTGCGAAAGTGTTGCACTTTTTGTTAACTTTTTCCATTGACTTATAATGGGAACTTGTTTTTTGAATAACTTTTGAGCTGTTTAATATTTTTTCATGAAATCTTCAAAAGGCACATCGGGGACCCCGGCTGCACATTTTCTGAAGTTTTTGGATGGGTCGTGAAAACCGTGCGACCTGTAGGCGAGAGCAAAGAATTCGCAAAAACGCGTAATTGCGCTTTTCGTTGTCATTTAATAACTCCGCAGCCATATATCCAACCAGTACGAAAGTTGGCACATCCCAAGATCTATCATGTCCAATTGTGCATACCAAGATTCAGGCAAATCCGTTAAATGGTGGCAAAGTTATTAAGGTGCAAATTTGACCCTTTAACCTTAAAAGAGCTCCTCAATTCCTAACTATGGTAGTACTATATATATATATATATATATATATATATATATATATATATATATATATATATATATATATATATATATATATATATATATATATATATATATATATATACATATATACACACACACACAGACACACACAAAGCTTTCCTAGAAAAGCATTGAAAACTATGAAAATGTATATTGCATGAATCAAAGCCCATTCATTGGGTTGGTAGATACTTTCATTAGTGAACTATTTAGGAGATTAAGAACAACATAATATCTGTTCACTGCGTGTTGCTTGTTCCTGTACGCTACCTATCTGCCTTTCCTTTAATTCTCTCAAAATATCTTATGCTTAGTAATAGTGACGTACAAATAGTTGATGTACTCAGCAATTGTACTACGGGTTTGTACTCTGAAAAAATATCTGAATGAGTACAAGTCTGGTTTTTGAAACATAGAAACATAGAAGTTGACAGCAGATAAGGACCACAAGGCCCATCCAGTCTGCCCATTTATTTCTCTACCTTAGGAATGTGCCATCAGCCTTTGCTCTGTCAATGGCCTATCTATTCATACTCATCTGTATTGCTCCCTTATGCCTATCCCATGCCTGTTTGAAGCCCTGCACTGTATTCATATCCACCACTTCCTGAGGTAGGCCGCTCCATGCATCCACTACCCTTTCTGTGAAAAAGAACTTCCTCACATTACCCCTTAATCGGCCTTCCACTAATCTCATGTTGTGTCCTCTTGTTCTGCTATTTTTCTCACACTGAAACATGTTAGACTCTTTCACCTTGTTAATGCCCTTAAGGTGTTTGAATGCTTCAGTCATATCACCTCTCTCCCTCCTTTGCTCTAGGGTCTACACATTGAGCTCAGTTAATCTGTCCTCATATGTTTTCTGATGCAGTCCCTGCACCATTTTGGTTGCCCTTCTCTGGACTGCCTCAGTTTGGTTAATGTCCTTGTGAAGGTGTGGCCTCCAGTACTGCACACAGTACTCCAGATGGGGCCTAACCAGTGTCTTGTAAAGAGGGATTATTACTTCCCTCTTTTGACTTGTGATACCCCTACTAATACACCTCAACATCCCTCTAGCCTTACCTACTGCTTTAGTGGTCTGCTGGGATGATTTCAGGTCATCGGTGATGATGACACCCAAGTTTTATATAGTGCTCTTCTTTTAAGTTAGAAACTGGTAGTGCAGAGACTGTGTGCAAACATTTTTTTAATTTTTAAAATTTCTTTGTCCAGGAAAGGACACTGAGCTGCTGACAGCTCATTTGCTAGTGTGTCCTGGGAAGGGAATGGGGGTACTGCAAGAGACAATATGAGGAAGTATTTTATGAGCAAGTACTGGGCTAAGTACATGAGTTGTCGATTAGAGCGGTCCCAATTAAGCTACAGAAACAAAACAATGTGCAATTCAATAAATATGAACCATTAAATAATGCCTTGGGAACAGTTACAATATAGTATGGGAAAAAGGTACCAGGGAACTGAATATTCCTTTCCTGGTAAAATGTTTAAATAAATAAATAAAATATATATATGCATAGGTTCCTGACAGAGGAAGTAGAAGGGTCAACAGATTAATATTTGCAAATATGTACTAAATGTCCATATATATATTATGGGCCAGATATTCAAAAGGGTTGCGCCATGCGCAACGCTCAAGTCCTAAATTACGCCATTCTGCGATATTCAGCAGGAGGCAGTTGCCCCACTGAAAACAGGCTGAGCAACAGCGTAATGCAAATGAATGCATGCTCAACTGGAGGGGGAGGAACCATGCATAAACTGCACAGCCCGATATTCAGCCGGGCTGTGCAGAGATATTCGGCGCAACCCCAACCTGCGCCTGCAGGACTTTGAGCAAAAAGGCTAAGTCGAGGGCCACCCACAGGTGAGCTGCTGTATTGCAGGGCGCACAGCAGCTGCCACCTGTGGCTGCCTCAACCGTCCCTGTACCCCCGCAGCCCGATCAAGGGCATAGTGTACTCCCCACCAGCCCGAATGCGGCATCAATGTGGCTCCCCCGTCACATCCCTGGTGGTCCAGTGGACGAAATGCCCGATCGCGGGCGGTATGTTTAATAACTCCCCGTTCACATCCCTGGTGGTCAGTGGACGAAATGCCCGATGCGGGCAGAAAGTAAATGGAACCCCCGAACATCTCACTTGGTGCCCGATCAAGGAAGAAAGTAACCGGAACCCCGAATCATCTCCCCCTTTGTGCCCGATCGCTGGCAGAAAGTAAACGGAACCGCCTCGAACATCTCCCTTGTGCCCGATCGCGGGCAGAAAGTAAACTGAACCCCCGAACATCTCCCTTGTGCCCGATCGTGGGCAGTAAGTAAATTGAACCCCCACCAACATCTCCCTGGTGGTCCAGTGGACGAAATGCCGATCGCGGGCAGTAAAGTAAGTTAAACCCCTCCCCACCCGAACATCTCCCTGGTGGTCCAGTGGACCGAAATGCCTGATCGCGGGCAGTAAGTAAATTGAACCCCCAAACATCTCCTGGTGGCTAGTGTCCCCCACCCCACCCACCCATGAAGCTCCCACCACCCCGCCTCCCGTGGCAGCAGCATCCCACCCGCCTGCCGCCTCACCGCTCACGACGGATTGCTCAGGGCTGCACGCCCATTGGTGCAGAGCAAGAGCCAATGGGCGGCAGCCCATACCGATATGACAGTCCAGATTTGTGAATGAATAATTAGAAAGTAACAGAATTCTTCTCGGCATTTTTTGTGTTGACAAGGGTAGTAAGGGAACTTCCAACATCTCCCTTGTGTTCGGGGTTCCACTACTTTCTGCCCGCACCGGGCATTTCGGGTCCACTGGACCACCAGGGAGATGTTCGGTGGGGGTTTCAATTTACTTTCGCCCACGATCGGGCATTTCGGTCCACTGACCACCAGGGAGATGTTCAGGGTGGGGGTTCAATTTACTTTCTACCATGATCGGCATTTCTGTCCACTGGACCACCAGGGAGATGTTTGGGGTGGGGGGTTTCAATTTACTTTCTGCTCATACCGGGCACAAAGGGAGATGTCTGGGAGGGTTTTCAATTTACTTTCTGCCCGCGATTGGGCACAAGGGAGATGTTCGGGGTTCTGCTTACTTTCTGCCCGCGATCGGGCATTTCGTCCACTGGACCACCAGGGATGTGAACGGGGGGGGGAGTTATTAAACATACCGCCCGCGATCGGGCATTTTGGTCCACTGGACCACCAGGGATATGTACGGGAGGAGGTGGGGGAGCCACATTGCTGCCGGTGATCGG
This sequence comes from Neoceratodus forsteri, assembly GCA_016271365.2. Taxonomy (NCBI): domain Eukaryota; kingdom Metazoa; phylum Chordata; order Ceratodontiformes; family Ceratodontidae; genus Neoceratodus; species Neoceratodus forsteri. The sequence goes on along the minus strand of JADMNL010000032.1, from coordinate 29,436,030 downwards.
GCTGCAGTGTGCGTCGGTCCCCGATGGCTGCTGCCTGGCAGAGTGCCAGGCGCAAGTCCTCGGGGATCGGCGCACCTACATGCTAATGGCATGCAAATGGGGCCATAATCAGATGCAAATGGCCCCCCCGCGCCTTGCATGAATTATGGCTCCATTTGCATGTCACCTTTTGAATATCATGATTTTGAGCATGGTGCAGTGGTACTTGTGCCACCGCAAGTTGAATGCTCCACTCTGACAACTTGCGGTGGCGCAAGTTCCACTGCGCCATGCACAGTGGCTGTGGCTGGGGGGTGATATTCAAAGGAGTTGCTCAATAGCACAACTCCTTTGAATATCGCCCCGGCCACACCCCTGCACAACTATTTTGCGCAGCGTAAGGGCTTGCGCCTCAGAATGGCGCAGTTTGAATATCCAGCCTTATATGTATATACATACATATCTATTTCAATATATAGGAAAAAGAAGGGTCAACAGAGTAACAGTTGCAATATGTATTAATCATCCTTATAAGGAACGCTCTGAGACCATGTGAAATGGTTCTATTTATTTATTTATTTCAAAGTTCATACTACTAAGGGTATTTTAGTATTCATGTAAAAAACAATGGCATTGTTAGAAATTACTGAAACTGGTCCTGTAACCCAGTCTGGTCCCATCATTGAAGTGTACCACATGTTCAGGTCACCATGGCACTTACACAACAGATGCTAAATACATTGCACCAAATATCTAAATTTGTAGTTAGAATCCTGATATATATAAATAAAATGGACTGTTTTAGGAAGGGGCAGTGGTGATCCATGCCAGCCAGAATTTTGTCCCATGTGCCTTCCTCCACCCCTTGTGGTACCATAGAGTGGCATGCAGTGACATCAGTGGTGACACCATGCATGTTCCCATGTGTGGTGTGCTGGATGTCAGCCACTGCTGTGCTGCTTCATTCACTTGTCCGTCAGCCTCCGCCATGGTACAGTGCTACTCCAAGCACTGTGCCAATCCCTCCCAAGGGGAGAAGAGCAGCTCCTTGGATGCTTGATCCTCCTCCCTCATCCCAGCCGACCCTCTGACTCCTCAAGCTCATTTCCAAATTTGGGTCATCGGCACTGAAAGTGGTAGCACTACCACTGTGCTGGCAAGCTAGCTAGGTAAAATGTTTTTCTATTTAAAGGCTCTGGATTACATAGCACTCAAGTTGTGCCCCATAGTCTAGGCCTAGAACCCAGAAAGGCTTAGAATGATTACTGTATAAATGTAATGTTGATGTTTGTTTATATTTACTAAGTAAATGTGGTTCTTTAATTGACTTTTTAATCAACAATTTTAAAACTTATCAACAGGACCACCTTGTAAACAGTGATTGCAACATTCTATTTCTGTATTCAAATAAACATATTCACTATTACTATGGATATTTTTATTTATTTTTTAAGATTTTTTTTTTCCTTTGGTTAGTTTTCAGTTTGTGAATTTAATGCTCATGTAAAGTGCTGAATTGACAGCACTGGAAACTGAAGTCCTCTGTCTATCCAAATGACAGACACAGCATGGACAAGCATAAAGCAAGCTTCCTCACTTTGCCCCACCAATGCGCCTCAACCGAGCCATGGAAAGACCACCACGCAGGTGAGTGATTAGTTCAGACTCCACGCTCATTCAGTACGTGGCCTCTCATGTAAGACTGCTAACAAGGGTACCAGTTGCGTTGGTGGTTTTGTGACTTGGACACATACCCACTGGGAACAGGACTGAGACCACCATGACCTGTTTCACATAGGCCACTGAACAGCCTTCAGGTGATAATGCCATTTGACCACTATCAAATTGGGCTGGATCTGAACCAGTGACCTAGAGGCGAAAGCCTCCATAACCTGCTACAAATCTACTGAACATTTCAGTTCCCCTCAATGGCAATTTGTTAGTAACTACCAAAACATCATGCTTTAGGCAAAATACATTATACCAACATTTCTTATAAGCATTGTCATTGTTTATAATATGGCCCCTTGAGGCATGCTGACTGAAGAACTACTCAGTGAAAGGTAGGTCCCTGCATTAGTCAGGCTCATATCTTTCAAATGCTAACACTGCTGACTTGGTATGAAGCCAATTAAACAACAAGGCACAGTTCATCTGCCAGCCTTTCTAAACTTGAAAACAAGTTCTAGGATGCAATCAACTTCAGATTTTGAAATCAGGTGCCTATGTCTCTGACATGGTGTTAGGTTAATTAAGAATTATTTTGAATTGTTACTCAGTTACCTCATAATCAAGTCAATTATTAAGTTGTATTTTATAGTATTCTTCACAGGAAGAGTAAACACATTAATTGCTAATATGAATTCATGTTATTTTATACTTAGCATTATAACCTTGGTAAAATTAATTGTTCTAGATAATTTATTTATTTATTTATTGAATTTTGTTGACCCAGTAAGTCCACTGGGCCTAGAAGTCCCTTTATCTTGTTGTTGAGTTGGACTTTCAAACATCTTGCTACAGGCACAATTCCCAATTTTGAGTTGCACCTTCATCAAAATAAATGCACCAGAATGTTTGAATGCCATTTTCAAATGTTCTGACACATTTGCAACAGTTCTGCCTATTTTACAACAGAGAAATGACACACGCACCATATACTGATGCACGCGTCACTGTTCTGATGCACGTGTCACTGTTCTGATACATGTGACAGCCAAAGAGCCACAAATTATGGCAAATGTGCCAGAAAGTTAAGGCATCTTGTAGAGGTCTAATTTTTTTGTTGCAAGCTGCACAACTGCATTAGAAAAGTGGAGCAAATCATGAACCACTTTATTACAATGATGCTCTTATAAAATTGCCTTCGCCAAATTTGTATGTCTCATACACGACTGGGTAACCTCACACAGTTTAGTTCCAAAAAAGTATAATGATGTTTCAGAAGAAAGTACTACACATTAGCAGGAGCATTCTGTGGAGCAAAGAAAGTTCATTGCAATAGGACTTGGAAAGTAATGGGGGGAGAATGTAGACAATAACTCGTATATCATTGTGTTAACACAGGCAGGCACACCTTCTTTCCATTACTGAAAATAAATATCATAACATTACCAGACTTGCTTGAATAAGAAAATCCTTGCGTGTCGCTTCCCTTGATTGGGAATGGCTGGAAGGAAGGATCAAGCTCCAAGATCAGTTGATTGAGATTATCAATTGAAATGTCCAATGTTGGAGACATCAGCAGCTCCTCTGGATTGTCTACAGATTGTGTCCTAGTGTGTGGTTGACCAATAATCGTATTATTTTCTGAAACTGAGATGGGGTGTCTATTTTCCTGGTGGCCACATGTCATATTAAAGTTGGATTTGGTGTAAGAAGTAGAATCAGCCCCACAGTGCATTTCACCATGTGTCAAAATCTGGCCATTGCTCTGTGCCAGTCCCTTCACTGGTTGACCAGGCCATGTCCCTTTTGGATAACAGCAACTTGCTGTAGACATGGACAGGCAACCTGAACAAAGAACTGGATGGCAACCTCTTTCCAATGCACTGTCTCCATTCTTTGTTGAAAGACATATTGTTTGTCCAACACGTAACACATGACTTGGAATAACTTGTGACATGCTTGTGTTCTGCTGTCCCACTGGTCAGTGGTGGGCTATTTAAGAATTACTTTCTGAGGTCAAAGGTGTGCCTCCTAAAATCTTCTTTACAGTGAGAGCTTGGTTTACAATCTTCGATGAGAGACCTACATATAACAAAAAATAAATGAATAAATAATCACAAGTGTGTAAGTGTTATATATTAAACACATTATTAGCTTACCTAATAAAGGCTTTAATAATTCTATTAAACATAGAAACATAGAATGTAATGGTAGACAATGACTGCTTGGCCCATCCAATCTGCCCAATTCCTCCCTACTTACACTAATGAGCTTGGTACATCCAACAAACCTTGGTTTGACTCCCACAATTTCCACTTGCACACTGTTTGACCCTGGGCAAGTCACATAATCCCACCATGTGCTCCTGGATTGCCCCTGAAAATAGGCCATGTGCCTACCAAATTACCAATAGAATAAACAACAGAGAGAGAGAGAGAGAGAGAGAGAGAGATCCATAAAATATATAAATGATTACCTGATGGTGTATCTAAATAATATCAGTCTTTTAAGGTTAACTGTAGATGGGAGCTATGAAGAGTCACAGCTTTTATAGAAATGTACTGTACTTAAATTTGACATTACCCATAAAGCACTAAATGGTACAGAAAATACTAACAGCCTTGTCTGTCTTTTGCTCAAATACTGTTAACACTAAACTACATTAAGAAAATCAGTACCGTGTACCCAAAGGAGTTAAATTGCTATATTTTCATTTTTAAATGTATAACTATAAGACATGGATGTTCCATTTCTCCATGTTTCTGTGCATTACATTAACAATTACAACATAAATTTACTGTAAAACTTTACCATGTGCTAATTTGGCTCCAATTCAGACAGTTCTTGGTGGTGAATGTTAGGACTCTGAGGATTATGGATTCTGGTCAGCTCAGTGATATAGCAGTCATTTTATGTACTCTCTGGCTTTGTGTTCTGTTTTTTTTTTTTTTACTTAAGCACAAATTGTTACCTTGTTTTTTTCAGCTGTAGCAGCTGGCAGTGTGTTACAAGGGTTTTTTACAAACGTGTAAAGGAGTTTCAAATAGCAATATCACATTTCAATACAAGAAAGTAGTCTACCAAAATGAATAAACTTTTTAAAGTTTAAATGTATCCCATTATTTGTGCGTTGCTTGCTAGGTACAGTATGATAGATGGAGTTAAAATAACCTCAAACAATTTAAACGCTAAAATGATCTATCTTGCATTCACTCCTGTTTCCATTTTTGAAAAAAAAAAACTGGCTGTTGGATTTCATCAAAAGGAATGAAACACACCCTGATCTTGGGTGGAGGACAAAAGAAAGCCAGAAATGATTAAGGGTAGGGTATGTGGGAGTTCTGATGTCTGCAAGGTTATGACTAACACTCCTGTACATAGATTGTTGGTGTTAAGATCAGGATAATAATCAGAAACGTGGCATAGCTTTTCTTTATGTATCTCAGTGTGAACTGTTTCAGGACCTACTTCTATTTTCAAAACTCTGTGGCATGCTATGTCACTGGGGGTCCAACAGCCATGACAGGCCATCATATGCACCCCGATACCATATATTCACAAGGTTCAAGAAGCCCCTGTGAACTCTGGAAGGAGGCAAAAAGATTTGCATATGTGCTTTTCCTCAATATGTATAGTTTTCATGTATTCATGATTCAAACCACTTTCTTACCTGGGACAACTGTCCCACAAACAGCAGATATGCTGGTTATATTTTACTAGTTGTGTCTCTCACAATCCATGGTGCTTGAGTTAGAATGATAAATCTACAATAAACGGACTCCAAGGCAGCAGCAGATTTTACAGCTGGTAGGAAAATCCAGATGTGATGTTATAGAGTGCAAAAAGGGCCAACCACCACCTGTTTTAAAAATCTAAAGGTTTGTTAAGCCATAACTGTAGGGAAAAAAAAAACCACAAAGAAATATCCCTCTAAGAATATGTTCTGTAAGAAATGCCACAGTAGCCTTCTCACATTGAGCACAAATTACATGCAAAGTTACATACAGTACTCACAGGAGAAAGGGGCTATTAGGAAATGCAGCCAGTGTTACTTGGCAGTACAAATACCAATTCTCATCCCTCCCCCCCCAGCTGTGAAGGACTTTTAGGTGGAGCATTCCTAATGACTTCTGGGAAGAGGCAGTTAAATCCCATCATTCAGTCATTCATTCATTCATTTACATATTTAGTTATTTATTTATTGTATTAATGGGGTTGGGCTCCCTGAGACTGAAAACTCCCTGTTTCAGGAGTGACCTGAGATTAATTACGTACAACCTCCATAGGCATCATGGTGACTCCAGTTACCATTTAACGAGCCCCTGACACCGTTGTGACAGCTTTGAGAAAATGTAATGTTTAGCACAAGTGAGCTTATATTTTAATATTGTTTCTGTATTTCTCATTCTTCTTTATTACTAAGGACATTTGCATGTAAACAGGATCACTGCCCTATCTGTTCTGGCTGCTTGCCTACATATGACATCACAGCTCTGTTTATGACATCACAGTATGTTGCTGTGGGGATAATTATGATGCCATAAATGTGGGATTATTCATTTTATTTATTTACTTATTTAAAAGTCGGTAACCGGGAAAAGCACCATGACCAGAAGCTTGTTTCCAGGTGCAACCTGTATTATGATGTCATATGTAGGACAGCAGAAAGAGCAGATAAAGTCTAAGGGACAGTAAGCCTCTTTCATATAGCTGTCCTCGATAATAAAGAAAGAAAGTAAATAATTGTAGAAAATACAAGAAATATAAACTGAACTGTCTAAATCTCACATTTTTTTCCAAGTTTTTCTAATGGTGTCAGGGGCTCTTTAAGGTTTTTGAAGAGGTATAAATGCCAATGCCCTTCTCTGCCCACACAAATGAAAACATTTTGTAAAAAATTGTAAAAAAAAAAAAAAAAAAAGGAAGAAGTAATGTTGTAATGGCACAATCTTTACCCTTGACTCCCCAGTACACTGGGCTCCCCTACGCTGCACTGCAGGGCACTGCTCCAGTGGGAATTCAGACTTCTAATTGCAATGCTCATGTCTAGCCATGCTGTACCCCATCACCACCCTCCAACACCTCTGGCCTTCTAAGGCCATTAAAGACAGTAGCTGTTGTTCTATGATACCATGGGGAAGAGAGGAACAAAAGGTACTGAATGAGTAACATTTTGAGTCGTGCCTAGGCATTAGGCCCCATGGAGCAGACTCATTTGAGGGCTGGGCATGTAATTAGCTTGGAGGTAATGAACTTTAAAAACAGTGAGATTAATTCACATTTTCCATTTTCTCTGTTCGTTTGTCCTGCTAAGACTATGTCTCAGGTGATTCAGTATTGTTTTGGACACATTTAATATGAATGATATATAATGATAAAGGTTGGTTGAGAGGAGAAAGGGCAATACTGGCTCCTTAGTTTGCTTTCTACCCCCATCAGTGTTTGTAGGCTTAACAAATCTCCAGCTTCCATGGATAGATATAAACTGTGCCTTCTCATCATGTCACAGTATATTTGGAAGGGGGATGACTGCATCTGAGGTTCTTTTGATACCCACAGAAGTACCTCATACTGTATAGTTGGCCCTGGTTCTGTATAGATTTCTGTCTCGGTTGAAATGTTGTTGTACCACAGTTCAACGTTCATGGCACATCCTTGTACTGTTCTATGGTACAGCAACATTCCAGCTAATTGAAAATTCTCGTGGTGCCTGGTGTTTCATACCATGCTGCTGTGCATACAGCAATCAGTTCAAGTTCTGAATGAAACCACCAGCACATTTGCTGCTGCCATGGAGCACTGTCAGACTGCTTTTGTTTAAAAAAAAAAAAATATATATATATATATATACACACACACACACACACACATAATTACTGATTAGTCAACCATATGCTGAACTGGCCTGTGCTGCCACCTTGGGCTTTTGATTATATTGGACCTTTCAAGCTTCCCTCTCAAGGTCTGTTTAATCAAACCCCTCTGTGGCAGCACGAGCTGGTTGGACATGGTTGCCCATCCAGTATTCTCTATGTTGGTCATGAAAGGACAGGAGCCCTACTTTACTATAACATCTGCATCCCAAATTCTGTGTCAGGGCTCCAATACTGCTGCGGCAGGATTTTGCTCGCTTGTGCAGCTGGAATTGTTGACTTCTGTAACTGAAGATAATCTACCCATTGGCTACACTGAGAATAATGCATGGGCAACTATACACAACAAGGCTGCGTTTTCACTGAAGGACTGAGATGACATCATATGGACCTTGAGGGAGAGAAGCTCGAGAGGTCCATATGATGTCATCTTAACCCCAAGTTGAAAGCACAAGTTAGTTGGGCATGGTTGCCCATGTTTTATTTTTTTTTATAGTATATGGTTTTACTGTATGCCAAAATTGAAAATTTCAGTTTATATAAAGTAGTAAGTGGGACCCCTCCTTCCCTCCCATCTACCTTTCATCACTTACTGCCAGTAAGCTATACTCAAGATAAATTATGATGGTGGTGGTGGGGGGGTAACAGGAGATAACCACACATAGCAACTTTTTGTAACATTTGAACTGTGCACAACAACTTTGTATGAGCCTTGAACTGTGCACAACAACTTCTCCCCATGCACAACAAGGATTCTGAGTGTCTGAAACTTCATACACAGCAACCCTTAACCATATACGATAACATAATTTGCTATCATGGATGACATCAGATTGTAAACATGGAGGAAGGGGCTTCAGTGTAAGTAAAGAGCTGAAGGGAGCAACAACAACAGAAAAACAGTAGGTTTTAAAGAAATATCTCCGTAAATATTAAATTCTGTGTCTCTAAATTATGCAGCATTATAATGGTTCTGCAGTTAATCCCATGACCACAAAATCCCAGAATTCTAGAGGCCATGGGTAAGGATAATCTGGATACTTTAACTTGTTCATGTTTTCCTATCCACTACCATCTGTTTACCAAATGGGGTGGAAAACTGGATCAAATGGTTATTTTTTAAACTTAGAGACTATGGCCCAGATATTCAAACTGCGCCATTCTGAGGCGCAAGCCCCTGCGCAGCTCAAAATAGTTACGCAGGGGTGTGGCCGGGGCGATATTCAAAGGAGTTGCACTATTGAGCAACTCCTTTGAATATCACCCCCCAGCCACAGCCACTGGCGCATGGCGCAGTGGAACTTGCGCCACCGCAAGTTGCCAGAGCTGAGCATTAAACTTGCGGTGGCGCAAGTACCATTGCACCATGCGCAAATTTCCGATATTCAAAGGTGACATGCAAATGGGGCCATAATTTATGCAAGGCGCAGGGGGCCATTGCATCTATTTATGGCCCATTTGCATCGATAACATATCGTCGCGATCCCGAGGACTTAGCCTGGCCACCCTGCCAGGCAGCAGCCGTCGAGGACCGGCGCACCCTACAGCCCGATCGCGGGCGATATCAGTGTATACATTCCCCACACATCTCCTGAAGCCGATCGTGGGCATACAGTAACATGACCCCTGCCCACATCTCCCGAAGCCCGATCGCGGGCAGAGCGTGTATCAACCCCTCCCCAGTGCCCGATCGCGGGCAGAATGTAAAAGCCCCCCAACCGAATATCTCCTGGTGGTCAGTGGACCGTAATGCCCGATCGCGGGCAGAATGTCAAGTTACAACCCCCAAACATCTCCCTGGTGTCTAGTATCCCCACCCGAAGCCCTCCACCCGCTCCCCGGCGGCGGCGGGCAGCAGCATCCACCGCCTGCTGCCCGCCGCCCGCCGACTGACTGTCGGTAGGGCTCACGCCCGTGGTGCAGAGCTACAGCCAATGGGCGTGCAGACACCGTACATGACAGTCAGATTTATGAATGATGTTCATTCACAAATCTGGACTAATATCCATTATCGACTATCGTGGCTGTAACTCCTGTCAAGCGTGCAACCGGACAGTCATCGGCGGCGGCCGGGCGGCAAGGATGCCGCCAGCGAGGCGGTGGAAGGCAAGTGACGGTGAAGCACTGAGCACAGGAGATGTTAGAGAGGCAACGACATTCTGCCGCGGTGTCGTGCGGTCACTGAACCACCGAAGCCGGGTGGACATGATCCGGAGCAGAAGGCAACTACGTTCTGCCAGCGATCGCGAAAGATGTGTGGTAGTCATGCCTAATCGACCGAATAATGAGGCGAGGTATTTTCGTTCTGCCCGCGATCGGGCTGGTGAAACACAGGGACGAGTTGGGGGCCAGCCAGGGGTGGCAGCTGCTGTGTTGTGCCCTGCAATACAGCAGCTCACCTGTGGTGGCCCTCAACTGATCCTTTTTTGGCTCAGGTTGTGCAGGCACAGGTTGGGGTTGCGATGCACAACTTCTGCACAACCCGACTGAATATCGGGTTGCGCAGTTTATGCATGGTTCCTCCCCCTCCTGTTGAGCATGCATTCATTTGCATTGCGCTGTTGCGCAACCTGTTGTCAGTGGCGTAACTGCCTCCTGCTGAATATCGCAGAATGGCGCATTTTTGGACTTACGCATGCGCAACCCTGTTGAATATCTGGGCCCTTATATTCAAAGCAGATGGGCAGTTGATAGTTGATTGTTGACTAGACAATTTCTGCCCTATATGGTCCTTTTTAAATTAATTAGAAACTGAATGACCAAATGCAGTTTTTCTATCCCCAGTGGGTTGTACTCAGAGCAAATAATCCACATCTCTAGTTATATTATAGGCTGAAGTTGCTGTAGGTAAAGATATGTATTTTTTTTTTGTTGTGATTGGGAGTGGCCAGTTTTGTTTAATCTGTCTACCAAATATCTGTTTTTTCAACCAGTTTATTATTTCCAGTTCTCTGCTTTTATATCATTAGAAAAACAAGAGAAGCAAACATTGAGTAACATGACATCACCATGGCAAAAGGATGAGTAATTTACACAGTAAGAATGAGCCATGTTTTATTACATCATGCTGAAGAAAGCAAGCATAAAAGTATGGTGTCATCACATACAGTGACACACAATGAAAATGAAAATGATTACTGGAACAGTGGCTAGGGTCTTCTGTGTAATTAAATGTAGCCGTTCTTGCCAGCAGCTGAAGCTGAGGTATTAAGACATGAGTTGCTTATACCTAAACAAGGCCAAATAAGGGTATAATATTGCAAATATTCACAGATAGTTTACATATAATACATAAACTAGTCTGCCTATTTAATATCCAATGAAAAGAGGGAATCCTTTCGAATTCTAAGCTTTTGTGCCACTAAACATGAATCTAACATTTGATTGTTGTCACTGGAAGGTTGCCTACCATGAAATTATCCCCCGTTTACATCCGCAGTTGTAATTATATACACAATGAATCTGAGTATAGTGCCTTGAGTCTGCTAATCCTCCTGGCTTCAAAGGATTCAGTCTGTTAGGTCTGTAAATGAGGTCTCCTTAGTACAAGTGCACTGACTTCCACCAATGTTTTTCATTACTTGGTTTACTAAGAGCAATGGTTACAGTCTGCATGAACCATTTTGGTATCTGAAGTAACTTTCAGAATTCCAAATTTGATAAGGCAACTAACATTTACAGTCGTAAGGTTTACGGTATATATGCAGCTTCATTACAACCGCTGGCCATGATTTATTATTTATTTAAATTATTGGCTGCAAAAAGGAATACTGAGCTGAGGCTTGAGTCTAGCGGTGACACAGAAGTCTGAGATTGAAATAATTTAGAAACGGGCATGGGCTAGGGATTTATAAATAAGGCATGCTATCTGAGATCTTCATGCCTCCACTCTGTTGGAACTTACATTGCAAGGCCAATATAATTGATAAAGATTACTAGATTTTCAGGAGTGATTCCAATACTTTTGATATAGTGATTCATTTCTGGTAGTATCCCACTGCTGGCTCACCGTGCTATTGTACAGAGAATGATCCTACCAGTTACCGACTATGGTGACATAGTCTGCAGTGCCACCCCCAAGTCCACCCTGGCCAGACTGGACTCTCTTTCTCTCTCTCTCTTCCACTCCTTCTGTTGGTTCACCCTTGACTGCTCCTACTCTACCCATCACTGTACCCTCAATCCATTACTGGCTTTTCCCTCACTACAGGACCGCCATCTGTCGCACTGTGCTCTCCTCGCAGCCAAGTTCTGGTCACAGTCCCTGACCACTTATCTCTCCTTGGTTCTCTCTGTCTCCTCCCAGCCTTCCTACATACTCAGGAGCAATGATAACAGTCTCTTCTCCATCCTACACATATCCACGACAGCAGGCCAGTCCGCCTTCCGCTATACACTTCTTAAGCTGTGCAACTCCCTCCCTGTGGACATTCGGCACACACCCTCAATCCAGTACCTCAATGCACGTCTTGCTACTCACTTCTCCTCCACTTGCTCTTGCAACTAACCTAAACTCTGCCTCCTCCAGCAACTAATTAAGCACTAGTTTATCAGACTTTATGTCATCTGTTGCTTATCCTACTCACACTGCCCCATGTTGTTCTGCTTGTGTGATATCTTGTCCTGAACTGTCTATATTGGTTAATTGTTGCTAGCTTATTATATCTGTATATGTATAATTATGTTGATCCTGCACACCAATTGTATGTAATTGTATCTATTGTACTCTTCCCCCAGGACATAACTGGAATTGATTAGTACTCTGCTCAGCAGGCACGGGGTCATAGTGTCGCAGGCGTTATACCGCATGGCAAAATCGTACTGCCAATACAGCGCGATATTGCATACGGCATAAGTCTCTTATTCTAATAGGCGCTCTGCCCCTACACACCCGTTATGAGGGCTGTGCCCCCGGACTCCCCACTAAAGATTCTCAACTCCGGGGGAGGGCTAACTCGGGCAGCACACAATTTGTGTAAAAAAATAAAATGCCTGGGACTGGGACTCAAACCAGGTCCCAGACGCAGCGCCTGGGTTCCTGCTGCTGTGGCTCAGTCCAGTGAGCCACGGCAGCTGCTAGGCAGAACCCACTCCCAGCAGAGGTCTTATCCCCTGCCTGGGAGTGTGTGAATGGTGCAATACCATGTACATCAGTATATGCGGTATTGCACCATTCGCTGTCATGGACAGCGCTACTTCGGGTTAGCTATAATGTCGTACGCTATTAAGCATACAACATTATGACCTGGTAGGTGCTCAGCATGCCTTCTTGGTAAAACTCTTAAATAAATGAGTTTCTTGATTTAACCTGATTATTGTGTAAAGGTACAAAGTTGTTTGTGCTAAGCTGGTTTTGGGAAGTAATGGCAAACATCTCACTGAGGTCACACTTCTTAGGAAAACCCTTTCTTAAACCATGGGAGCAACCACAGCTAAGAAGTTGAGGGCAGGGGTGGATCTGCCATGCGTTTCATGTCAATGGCAATGTCACTGGCCATTTTGCAAGGCTAAAAAGGATGAGGGGGGCTGGACCCCCTTATTCCCTGGTAGTAACCTGGTTGGCAGAAGATGGGTGCGTAGTAATGGGTAGACCGAGTCGCTGTAGGTGCAACTCATGGCAGCCTCAGGCAAGAAAACATGCTTGGGGGTGATCCATAGACCAGAGGGACAAGGGGAGGAGTGGGACAGAGAGCTCAGGGAAGAGCGGGAAAGAGGAATCGCTAAGGGGAAGTAGTGGTGGGTTATCTGAACCTGCCGGACATTGACTGTGATGTTCTAATGGCCAGAAACACCAGTACTCAGGCCTTGCTGGATGCATTTCAAGACTGTCTGCCGGTACAACTGGTTAAGGAGCCTACCAGGCAGACTGCAGTTTTCGATGTGGTGCTCACTGTCTCAGAGGTGGTGGGAGCTGTAGGCGTGGGGTAGCCACTAGGGAACAATGACTATAACTCTGTTTGGTTCAAACTGGCCCTTGGGTCTGTTAAGCTACAATCAAGAGCTGAAGCCCTTGATTTTAGAAGGGCAGACTTCAGTGGGGTGAGGCAGCTGGACAGGGGTAAGCTAGCAGGGGTGAGCAACATAGATCAGGTAGAAGAGAGATCAGGGCATCTAAGGTATGCATGAGAACAGTAACCAAAAAGATCAGGCTCAACAGACTGCTATGTGGTTCTTGGCAAGGATCGGGGAAGCGATGAGGGCCAAGCAACAGGCCTTCTACAAAATTAAAGAAAAGCAGGTGGAGAAAGAACGGGGAGAATATTTGCAGAAAAATAGGGAGGCAAAGAGGGCAGTTAGGGAGGCAAAAGCAGACGCAGCACTGTGTATTGCGGAAGGAGTCAAGAGTGGATAAAAATGGCCAGCAGGAAGTCCGTTACAGCCCCATGGTGTGTGAGACACTTTTGCATGCAACTGAAGGAAGCACTGTAACTGGTTGGGTACATCAAATGACACTTCCCTGATCTACATATTTTCAATGAAGATTCCAGGCGATACTCTATTATTGTTTCTTTTTAACTAAGAGTGGACTTGCACAAAATTATTTTCACTTGTCCGTGTCTACTGAAACAGTTCCCAAACTGCTCAAAATTAGCCCCTGAAATAGCTTATAGAGTGATGTAAACCGCTAGATTTCCTAAGAAGTGAAGGGTTAACACAGTAGGAAATACTTTGACAAGGCAACTTACTCGAACTTTAATCATCACATAATTCCCGTGGGCTATTTCTTTCATTCGCTTTGAGGACAGGGTGTGCCAGTGAGCAATAGATTTAAGCAACAGAAGTGTTGTCATGGTGATCAGAGTTTGTTTTGATAATTTAGTATGCCGAGTTCAATGACAGATGTCAAACTCAGAGATATTCTGGCTCAAAATTAAAAACATAAGAACAGCTGACTAGCTTTTTTTTTTAATGGAAGAGGGGTTATGTCTCTATTTGAAGTTTATTATTCTTCATATGTAGTGAATATTTTCCAAAAGTCTTATAATTTGATTTTGCATGGCTGGCACCAGGGTGTTGTTTGCCAGAAAGGTAAACAGTGTTTTCACATTGTGTTCAGAAGAATTTAAAGAAATATTCTTGGTTCTTAATGAGCTGGGAATGAAAGCAGTGCCTTGTACAGATAAGCCCATCATGTTTATCCTTGAACTTCAAAAATCAAAAAGCACTACCCTTTTATGGTTTTGCAAAGCAATCTCTCTTTATGACAGTCACGGATGACACTGCTGCTCTTGGCATAATCTACTGCAAAATAATGCAGTTCTAGTTAACTTTCACTTAAAACCCGAGTTATAACTATATTAATCAGTTTTATGCCAGTGTCATTTTGAGTTTAGCTGTAGTGCTTTTTGCTCACACTCAGAAAGAACTCAAACAGAAATACAATGACAAATGAGCTAGGTGCAAAGCAACATTCTGTACTCATGTACTCATGTCCTTCTGTTGGTACCCTTTACAAACTGTGTGAGAGGCCTTTCAGACCATACATTTCTGCTTAAAGTTGAACCAGCATAATATTCTGTGGTGATTTGCATATGTAGCCCATGATGCTTTGCATTGTGGGGGCATGTGTGATTTTGTATTTCTCAAGTCCTCATTATTGAAGCAGCTACTAAAGGCTCAAGAAAATCAAAATAATATCCTTTAAATTAAATGCAGTACATATTTCATATACTTTGTTTTTACATTCCCCTTGTTTGTTTTTTCACTATGGTCATTTTGCATGAAAACAGGATCTTTTCTTATAGAATTCAGCTGCTCCTGCTGACACCTGAAGTTATATTCCTCTGCTTGTGATATCACAGACTGTCTGTGGCCAAAGACTCCTAAAATGACTTTTTTTGTCTTACATACTTCTGAAAGAGTTGCTGACTTAATGTATTTAGAAACATTTCAGCTTGTATGTCACATATCTTTTATAGAATTTCCCTCCCAAATATTTACTACCGAAGAAATTTGCATAGAAACATGGTCTTTATCCCTCAGAGTTCATCCACACATACAACCGATTCCTCACTTGAAGTTTTAATCCTCTGTTGTGATGTCACTGTCTGTTGTCATGGTAATAAATGTGACGTAACAAGTAGAATAGTGTGATCATCAGGTGGGGATTAAGCAAAAGAGTGGTGAACTTACAAGGAACAAAGCTCCTGTTTGCATGTACGTGACCTAAGTAATAAATAATTGTGAGGATAAATACACAACTAATGTGAAATATATATGCTGAACTGGGTCCAAATATTGTGTTTTTCAAAGTTGTTCTGGAGGCGTGAGTTGTCCTTTGAGGTCCAGTCCACATATGTGTCAGGGATACTCTCAGATCAAGAGTACCCTGGCCGTGGCGCTGCACCCCCTGATGGCTATCTGCACAAGATGGCATCCTTAGCCCCCACTGTGCTCCAGTGGTGCAGAGCCATGGGTTGGGGCAATGGGTGGCAGGCACGGACGGAGTTCTTCCAGACCATGGGCATTCAATTGGATCCCCATACTGGTCCACAAGTGGATCCTTGCCTGCACAGGGTACAAGGACAGATAGGATATGGCAGTTCTTCTGGACTGCTATATATCTCTGTCAGAGTGCTGGCATAATTTACAAGTTTTACTAGCACTGCCAGCAAGTGCTAGCATTGCCCCTAGCCCACTGTGGAGCCTCATAGGGCTGAGGGCTCATAGAAGAGGACCAATCAGGCCCCAGGACAAAAGGTGTGGCCAGGTGGAGGGGGTGCATAGGTGCTAATGCAGCCCTTAGACCTCCGTAGCTTCCTCCTTCTCCTCCATCTCTAAATTTGGTGGAGACTGCTGTATGGATTCGGTGTATCCCGTCCCATGCCACATAGCCTGCCCACATAGCTACACACATGGACAGGGATAAGGTGCAGAGAGGGCCAGCAGAACATGCCCATGGATACAGAGGTCCCCACATGTGGACAGTGGGACCTCTGCATAACATAAATCAAGGTAATAGCCCCACTCCCCAAGTTTTTTTTGTTAGTCTTTGGTAACCAGGTAAGGCCCACTAGGCACAAGTGCCTGTTTTTAGGGGCAACCTGGGAGCACTGTGGGTTATGTGACTTGCTCAGAGGTCACACAGTACACAAGTGGAGGTTGTGGGAATCAAACCCAGGTCTGCAGGATGTACCAATCTCATTCACAGCTCATTAGTCTAACCTCTTGGCCATACTGCCAGCCCCCATGTAAGCAAGTATGGAAGTTGTGTGCAGGGCTGCTGTGGATCAGGGCCTAAGAAGTTATACATGGAAAGGCAGTGTAGCCTGGTGGTTAGGGGACTAACTCGGTAAATGAATGCACTTGGGAACCAGGAAATCACAGGTTCAAACCCCACTAAAGACAGATGCTCACTTTGTGACCTATGGCATGTCACTTTGCCTGTCAGCACTCCTGTCCACCCAGGTGTGGAAATGGGCATAGCCAGGACCCCAGTGGAAGGGAGATATTGTATCTTAACAGGGCAATCCTAGGTAAATAGATTGTAAAAGGAAAAAAGCCCCACCCCCATGCCTCTGGCTCACTTTGGCCTTAAGCAAGTCTCTTGCTCTCTCTGTTTTTCAGTTCTCCCAGATGTAAAACTGGATGGACTCAACATGCCACTGAAAATGAGATGCTGCCTTTCAGTGGATGCCTTGGCTGAATAAACTGTGAAAGTCACATTAAAAAGCCTGGGATACCTCTGGAGAAATATTTGCAAATTGCCCATTATACTGGTTGTGCTTCCCATATTTTCAGGTTTTAACTTCAGATTATTCTCTATTAATAAGGAAGTCCCCTTCCATGGAGCAGAGAATACCCTGAGCTAGGATCTGGAATCTCTCAGCAGAAGCCACTGGGTTTTTGCATGTCACTGAACTTCTTGATTCATGCTCGAGTAATTATTTAGGTTTCATTGTGGCTCAGCTGATAGCACATCCACCTCTGGGGCAGAAAGGTGTGGGTTCTACTCCCACACCTGCATTGGGCTCGTACCATAAATGCTGGCATCTGAATGCAATACTACAGGGACGATGTACTGTCAGTACGTGCCATCCTTCAGAAGAAATTAAACCAAAGTCCTGCCTGCCTGTTTTGAGGACTGTTCAGGTGGACATTACAGATCCCATAGGACTTCTCAAGAAGAGATGGTGAATCTCCGCAGTGTACCAGCCAAATTTCCCCCATTCACTAAACAAACACCGACAGCGTAATCTGATTTGATTTCAGTTGCCACGCATCCGTATCCCCCCCCCCCCCAAACACATGGCTGAAGATAGGCAGTGTTCCAGCCCTCCTTTTCTGGTCAACAGAAACTAAATAAACAAATAAATATGTATTGCCCGTTGGACTTCATCTGCTCCTGCTGCTTGTCTACACATGATAAGATAATCTCCTGTTTGTGACACCATAATGATTTCCATGGCAACCAATTGTGAGTCATAAATAGAGATCTATGACATCACGTGTAGACAAGAAGCAGAAGGTGATGAAGTCTGTGGAACAGAGATCCTATTTTCAAGCAGTTGTCCACAGTAATAAAGAAAGAGGTGAATAGAAATACTGAATATAATCTGAAATATAAACAGAAGTGTCTGCAACTATTATGTTTTTCATAGTCTTCTGAAGATGTCACACACTCTTTAAAGTTAACATATACATTGAAAGCAATAATTTAATTATATTTTATGATAAAAAGCATATCCTCCAGAATATGAATCACAGAAGGTGCCAAATGCTCTCTCTCCCCACTGCCCCACAAATGCAGGCTCATGTCTTACCCTGCTTGAAAACAACCTTTTTTTTCTGTATTCTTTTTCTCAGTTTGTTTTGTGCTTTTTCTTCCCGATCCCGGGATCCCAATGCACGGCAACACATGCACATGGAAGCACGCACGTGCCCCATGGCACTGGTACCGGCCCCTTCCATACCACCCCTGGTGATTGCCAGGGCTCCCTTATGGCTTGGCACTACCACCTGTCCTCCACCAGGAGGCAGCCAAGAGCTGGGGAACCCCACATCCCTTCCCAGGAGAGGAAAGCCGCCTCACAATGGCTCAATCCAGCTCCTCGCCCTCCCCAACCACTGACGACCCCCGACGACCCAGGCTTGTTTCCGAACCTGGGTCGCCAGTGTAGCGCAAAGTGTGGCATCCAGTGCCTCAACCCTGAGTGCCTCAATCTCTGCCTTAGCAAAAGTTACAAATGACTGGCAGACTGCCTTAGACAAAAATAATAACACCTGTGCTGTGTTTCTGGATCTAAGCAAAGCCTTTGACACTGTGGACCATGAACTACTAATCTCCTCTCTGAACTCCATAGGCCTTGACTCACTCTCTCTTAAATGGTTCAGATGCTATCTCTCCGGAAGATTACAACTGGTAAAAAATGAAGGTGACCTATCTACCTCTAAACCACTCCTAAGAGGTGTACTGCAAGGCTCTAACCTGGGCCCCATCCTCTTTGCCATTTACATCAACAATATTGACTCCAATCTCTCACAATCTAATATTCACCTTTTTGCAGATGACACTGTACTATATGTCAGCAATCCCTCACCATCAAAAGCCTGTGAGCTTTTACAGTCTGAGTTCTCCCTCCTACAGCACAACTTATTAGAAAAGAAATTACTACTAAATGCCAAGAAAACGAAAGCTATGTTCTTTGCCACCAAGAACTGCTCTTCCACTGTCCCATCATTCACCCTCCCACAATTATCTACCATCCTTGGTGAAAATCTGGAATATGTGGACAAATTCAAATATCTTGGAGTCTGGATTGACAATAAACTTGACTACACTAGCCACATTGAAGAGCTCCTGAAAAGCTAAGACAAAGACTTGGCCTATTTTACAGGATCAAACACTACCTGACCAGAGATTCCAAACAAAGGCTAATCCTGGCATCATTCCTGTCCCTCATTGACTATGCTGACTTCCTCTATGGCCACTGCTCCTCTCCCATTTAAATAAATTAGACACCTTGTATCATAGAGCTATTAGATTCATTACAGATCTTCCCTCCAGCACCCATCATTGTCTCTCTACAATGCAGTCAGTTGGACATCCCTGCAACACAGAAGAAATAAAAATGCTGCTATCTGGATCTACAAAGCTCTGACAAACAAATTCCCTTCCTACATCTCAGACTGTTTCAACCGGATCACATCCAGGCCTTACACCCTAAGGTTCAATAAACTCATCATGCTGAAGATTCCTATCACCTGCACCCGGTATGGAAGGGCTGCAATCAGCTATTCCCTAGCACTTATCTGGAATTCTCTTCAAAAGACCTTGAAATTGGATACCCTCATTCCTTTAACATCCTTCAAAAAGCTGTACACCAGTCTATTCCCAGAATCATGCAACTGCTTCCATAAGGCCTAGTCCTCCCACACCCCCTCCTTCCCCCACCCCCTTTTTTTTAAGCTCCCCTATTCTCTATCGTTCTTCTAGCTTGTTCTCCAACCAACTTCATACAAAATGCCCACCCAAGTCCAACTATCTGAGCTTTATCCCTACTATACTGTTTGTTTCTCTCCTTTTAATATGATTTAGGTTTATTGTCATTTTTGCCTTGTATATATGTAAATATTTGTATATCTGTCTCAGTCATAAATCATTGTATTTGTGTTTATTCAGTACCATGTTTTTGTGTAAAATTTGTAACCTTATATTGTTATGACCACTCAGGTCCATCTTGTAAATGAGCTATGCTCAATGATGTTCGCCTGAATAAATAAAGATTTTGATTGATTGATTGATTGAGTACCACCGGGCCAGCCCCACCCCACTTGAAAACAACCTTCAACCAAGAACATTACTATTTGGGGGTAGGTAGTATAAGAACGAGTTTTTATAAGCTCTGCTAGTAATCTTGAACTACTGCATCTGAAAAATCAAAGGGCATGTTTGCCAATTGGATAGTGGATACAACAAAATAGCAGCCACAGAGTAGAAAATGTGGAAGCTGCTAACAATAACTTTTCTAAAATGGTATTACAATTCCACATTCCCCTACTATATACATTTTAGTCATATAAACTGATATTTTAAAAATCCCAAACATTATATCCTGTCCATCCTGTCTGTCTGTCTGTCTGTCTATCTATCTAGTTAATACATGTGTGGCACACTTCCCCATAGAAGTGGTTAGCAGTTATTTCCCTGTATACATAACTACAATTAAAACCAACAGTAACCATCCATGTGTATTATATAGAATAAAAGATGGGTAGGTGTGGTACACTTGGAAATAAGTCCATCAATAGGGTTAACAGATCATAAAACTGGGCTGACAAAACAGCCTAGAGGTTAAAGAAATGAGCTTGGCACATCCACCAGACCTGGGTTTGATTCCCACAACCTCTACTTGCCTACTGTGTGACTCCGAGCAAGTTACTTAACCACTCTAGTCCTCTTGACATGTGCATTTGCTTGTATGCCTCACTTACCCATCAAAAATATATATATATATATATATATATATATATATATATAAATATATCTATCTATATAGATATATATAGATACTGTATACATATGCAATTTATTTTGGTATAGCGTCTTTCATACAAATTCTATGTACTTCATAAGGGTTCACAGAAAACACAGTAAACCAATAAGTACAATGAAACCAACTCTATGGAAAGCAATTGAACAAAAATATGAAATATACACACAGATGACTAGACATGATCACCATTGCTCAAAACACAGGGCTGTAGTTTGTTCAGGTCATATCTGCTGCACCTTGATACATGTCTACTGCATACTTGATCTGCATGTGGAATATGTCAAAGAATGTTTAAATCTGACAAATACCTATCTTCCAGTGTAAAACTAGTACGTCCTAACCTCCAGTCAAAAACTGCTAGCAATGCGCTGTTTACCACCCCATAAACAATTTGGAAGCTGGAGCCCCTCTGCTCAACCCACTGCTTTGATACATTCCGCTGTACTCATTGATAGATGTGCAGGTAATTTTCTAAATTCCATTATTTCCAATATTTCCAATGTACTCTTGCATTGCTGTATCTTACATTTGTGTATCAATGACTGTATTCTATAATGACTTTTGTCTGCAACCTTGGACATCTTGTTGCTGTTTTTCTTGCCCCAGGACCTGCATGTAATTGGGTGGTTCATCTGATGTAATTTTTCCTGGTGGACAAAAATCTTTAAATAAATAGCTAAATAGTTGAATATTTCAAATTACCTGTTTGATCGCATTTAACCAGTAACGTGTCATTGTGACAGACTATTTCCAACACTGTCCTTATTGTACTTCTATCAGCTATCTATAAAAACCCTATAACACATTTACACCACTGAATATGCACAAAAAAGCAGTCATTGCATCCTTTATAACTGATAGCCAAGTTAAACACTTTTTTATAAGTTAAAGTCTTACCTTTCAGTGCTTTCCTTTTGTTAGATTTTCTTCTCCTGACAAATGTCAAAGTTGTTTCAAACTTTCTAACAAGGAGCAGACTGCTAAATCCTTTGTGCTACACTTGTGTCTTAATTTAAAAGCTGCTGCCCTCCCCCTCAGGAAGAGTTAGAGGGGCAGGGCCTTTCCTGTATAGGGTGTGCCCTGTGACCTCACCCAGGTATGTCTGGGGGGAGCAGCAGGCCAGGCAGCCAGTCTATGACATATCACACCCAAACAGTTACTAGATGTATATTTCACTTTTATGGACACGTTTCCTAGGATTGCCCGCTTGTCTTCCTGTAAGGAAAGCTCCTTAAAAGAGAATTCTGATGAAATAGTGTTGCCAACCACAGCAATTACAGGTCGTCACAATACTGAATTCATGCCTTGCAGTAGCCAGAATGTTGCATACTGGATTTCCTTCCCGCATCTCACATACTTTAATGCCACACATTTTGGTCCCTGGTTTAAATACTTGTAAATAATCTACATAAAGCCAAGTACTAAAGTATAAAACAAAAGGTGAAATCCTTAATTATAAAGTTTAAAATTTGGGTCTGAGGATATTGCTACTATAGTCACATATATCATCAATCTAGTTAGACTCTGAGAGGAAAATTAATTCAGAGTAAATACATCCATATGGCATCAGGCAGACATGATGGACTATTAATCATTTTATGTCATTATTTATCAATGTTTCAATGTTTCTGTGCCTATAAACGTGTGTTTCTAGCAGTGAGAGTGTATGTGTGATGTCATACAAACAACAACATCTTAGCCCTGAAGTGTTGTCCTGGAAATACAACTTCAGAATATTAAGGTTCAAACTATGGTGTGGTCACGCTTCCCCTAGACAGTCTAAGGGCAGATTTATTTCTCTGCTGAAAAGGTCAGTTACCTCGAAGTCCTGTTTTAGTCCCTGTGGCAAAGCAGTGTTAGTTTTGACTACTGTTTTGTTATTTTGTAAAGTTTCTGAGTTGAGAACATACAAACAGAAAACTACTGATAAAAGAAGACCTGCCCGTCTATCCAGTTTTCCCGATGAGGGGGTAATGTCCTCTGGAAGTTCTTCACTATGTCCCCCTCCCGACCTCTCCTGCTCCCTTGTCCAGCCCTTTAAGTATATTTATTTATTGAATTTTGTTGACCCAGTAAGCCCACTGGGCCTAGAAGTGCCTTTTTCAGGGTGACCTGGGGGGGGGGAGGGGAAGAGGGATACAGGATACAGATGGTAAGCAACTGAAATTGAACCAGATTAAGCTGTTGGTGGTATTTTCAGTGAATGGGAGAAATTTGGCCAGGACACCGGGGAAATTCCCCTACTCTTTTTCGATAAGTGCCATGGGATCTTTAGCAACCACCTGAACTACCACCAATCCAGGCAGATGGGACCTCGGTTTAACGTCTCATTAGAAAGACGGCACCTCAGACGTGCAGCACCCCCTTCATGCTGCACTACAGTGTCAGTATTGGGATATTAACCCAGGTGCCAGATGTGGGAACTGAACCCACGGCCCTATGATCTCCCGGCCTCAGAGGTGAGTGTGCTACCTACTGAGCCACTGACACTGACTATCTCCCCCACCTAATTCCTGCCACCATTTTTTACTGACCAGTGTCGTCAGCAGTTTCTTCCACACCTCCACCACATGCTCCATAAAAAAATACTTCACAGCTTCCTTCTTAAATCTACCCCCCCCGCCAATTGCGTCTGATTTCCACTGGTGTTCATGTTGCCACTCGCCATGGACAGCTTGCTTGCATTCACTTTGTCTATACTCTCCACGTACTTTATCTAAACATTTGAATCATATCCCGCTATCCTGTCTGTTCTCCAATGAGCACATGATGAGGCTCTCCAGTCTTGGCTTATACGTCCTCCCTTGCTTGGCCTGTATCATTTTCATCGCCCTCTGCTTCACCGTCTCCAGCCTGTTTATATCCTTACTTGGGTGGGAAGGGGGGGAGTTCCATAAATTATACACAGCATTCCAGGTGCAGTCTGATCAGGGTTTTATACAAGGACCTCTTGTCCCCTGCTGCTGAACCCCCTCCCAGTGCATCCCAGAATACCGTTTGCCTTCCCTATCACTTTGCTACATTGTGCCGATAATTTGAGGTTATTAAAAAAATCACCATCACAAGATCCCTTTTCTTTTACAGTTACTATAACTGTTACTCCCCCCACCCCGTACTTAACCCCAGGATTTCTGTTGCTTATGTCCATGACTTTATCCTTTTTGGAACTGAACCCAGCTGTCAGAGCATTCATGACTTTGGATTTGAGTGCAGTCAGGCATGGCAGAGGGGCTCCGGGGATTCAGCAGGCTTCCTTTTGTCCAGCAGGACACGATGAGTGGAAGGAGAAGGATGCCAAATAAGATTTGGAGATCTGTGTTCTGGGGAACACTGAGGTTTTTTTTGTAAAGTTGGCAAGTTGAAAATTGGATCGTTGTTGCAAGGGGGACAGAAAGGGCTGTGCTGTTTGAGTGCTGAGTGCTTTAGAGTACAGAAAGGTGCTGTTGCGTAAGTGCTTATTGTAGGGTTTTTATCCTGCCCACCACCCGTCCCGACCTCTATTAAATGGCCTTGATGGGAGGGGTCAGCTTTTAGGAGCAGCACTGAGCCAAGAGCTGGTGAGCAGCACAAGGTGCCACCCTCCAAGAGGAGGTACGGACACAAGTGAGGGCCAGGAAAACTTATAGATAGTACTATATCGCAGGCTGTATGTTGGTAGGTGATACTGTATTCTTTTTCTTTAGACATGTTAAAAAAAAATGCAAGCTGTATGTTGGTAGATGATACTGAGTTCTTTTCTAGACTGGTTAAAAAAAACTTATAGATAGTACTGTATTTTCTTGTATTTCCTTGTAGTTAGTATTACTTAAACATGGGTAGAATAGTGGACTATAATGGATGTGGGTTGGCAGTTTGAATGAATATATTGTGGAAGCTAGAGGGGTATCCAATCTGTCACAGGCTGAGGAGGCTAGGGAAGAAGTGCTATGGCGTGGTAGAGAGTTGGTGAGGATGGGGGGAGGAGGGATGCTGGGGCAGGAGGGCCTCACCAAGGGGGTAACATGAGGGTACCACAGGGGAGGAACGTCGGATCGAAGGTGGGGATGGAGAGGGGGTGCAGGAGCACAATGAACAAGACACCTAGCACTGAAGGGAAGGCTAAAGTCAGGAGGAAGTGGATTTAAACTAGGTGGGGGGTGGTGGTGAGTGGACTGCTGGTAGGCAGGGATCCCAGAGAGGGGAGCCAAATGAGCTTACCCCCCATGCTATCAGGGCAGGAGTTGGGGTAGGGACATGGGGGGGGATCAGGAGGAGAAACTAGGGAAGGAAGGAAATGGGGTGGAGGTGGGTCACACTGAATGCGAGAAGCCTAGGTAACAAATCAGCTGAGTTGCAGGCTCTCTTCGCAGTGGGGAGGGTGGACATTGCAGCCATCACAGAAACGTGGGCCACCCAGTACCAGGACTGGGATATGATAATTCCAGGATAAAGGATATTCAGGAAGGATAAGGCTAAGGGGAAAGGGGGTGTGTGGCAATTTATGTACAAGAAGGGATAAGGTGTATAATGGAGGAGGCAGAGGAAGGCAGGACAGAGGCCCTGTGGATGCAGTTTCAGGACTTGAAGGGTAGGAAAATGAGGATGGGGTAGTATACAGACCACCACCTCAAGCAATGTTCCTAAGATGGTAAAGGCTGGTCTGGACAACGGATGACACCTGAGCTTCAAATGTCAATCCGCTGTCAAAGATTATGCCAAGATCGTGCACCCTGGAGGAGGCCTTCAATGACACAGACCCCAGAAATAATCCAGTATCTGTGGCAGAGGCCATCCTATCATGCCTTCTGTTCGACTCCACCACTAGTACCTCCATCTTATTGGGGTTCAGTCGCAACCAGCTGGAGGCCATCCAGTTGTTGATCTCAGCTAGGCATCTATTTAGCACTTCAACCACATTGGATGTCCCAGTGCAAAGGAAAGATACAGCTGGGTGTCATCGCATAGCAATAAAAACCCAAACTGTATTTCCTAATGAGCTCTCCCAGGGGCTGCATGTACATGGCATGTACATTCAGCAGTTTAAAAAAAACAACAAGTAACCTCTCAAAACTTGCACAGCAGTCTTTCTATAACAGTTTTCCTCAGGGTCAGTAATAAACTGCATTCTGGGAATTTATCCAGGAGTCCTTGCTGTATTATTTTTTTTTCTGGGGGGGGAGTTGAGAAAAAAATTGACGATCAGTGATTATATAAAATAAATCATGGAATGGTGTGCATTACTCAAATTTAACACACACCCTCAGTTTAAACCCCTCAAGCTTCACACTCAGGCTTAACGTAACATCACACACCTCAGGTGTGCATTAAATTCTCATTATGCACACCATGTCATGTATTATTCTATATTTACTAAGGTTGAGAGCATGATCTTGGGGTACATGAACTAGTGCTATGTCAATCACGTCAGAGTCAACAGGACAGTGTAATCCTGCTTTGGGGTAGTCACCACTCAAAGCATAGATTGAGGTGGGAACTGCCATTACAGTCTGTGGGGAAGTCCTACATTTAACCAACCCTCTCACTTGCAGGAAAACTGCCCCCAGGCCCCTACTGTTCATCCTACCCAAGCTAGTAAAGCCACACATCAGCTTTCTGTCTAAAATGTTTTTCTCTCTCTCTTTTTTTCTTTTAATTAACCTATGCTGCCCCAGCACTCACTGCAGCAGTATCCACAGAGTTAGGGAATCAGTCCTCTCCTTCTGAAATCTTGGACATTGCCTCCTCTTCCAGCCTCCACTACTTGTCTGTCTTCTATAGCAACCTTTGTGCTTCCTTTGGGTCACTGTACACGTATCCCCAGTCCTTCCACATCACCCATTGCTTCACGGGGACCAAGAACTGGTGTGGGATCCTCAGGTTATGGAATGCTGTCCCCACCCTATCAAAACATTTGCAGCACTGTCCAGTACTGTACAAGAGGTCTCAATGGATCCCAGCCTCCACTGCTGCATAGTACAGTTGCTGAAGCTGTTGGGCAACTTTTAAAATGCGGTCACTGTCTTCCCATTCTCAGCAAGCAATTAGAAAGGTCCTTGGTGCAGTCAATGAAGCTACCATTCTTCTGGGGGTGATCCGACATGCCTTTTCAAGGTGGGGTGAAGAATCGGATTCCGAGTAGCTCAGGAGCTGGTGGAGCAATTGTTGGAGCAAAAGCGAGGGGGTCCTCACTTTCTACCCCCTCTTCTAGTCTGACCACTCAGACACTGCAGGATCTAAACTGGGTCTTTAAAGTCTCCAAACGTTGTCTCAGGATGCTGTTCTCCCTTACCAGGCTTGCTGTTGCATCAACTGCTCACAGCACTGGGCCATACTGAATTGATATTTTCTGTTCCTCTGAGTCCATCTGAGTTTCGAGAGTTGCTACCCAGGAGGGGGAGGGTCAGTGCATCAAATTTTCTGTCAGTGTCCTGCACAGTGTGCACAATCTGATTCAAAGTAGAGTTCAGTGTTTGCAGAGTCACCTCCCTGGGCTGGGTGGAGTTTGGGCCTGGAGGGGCCACATGGTGCTGCTGCTTCCCATCTTGTGCCATCTGTTTGGGCTTAAAAAAGTTGGTTGAGGTGGCTGCACCTTTCAGTCTGCCCACTGTTCAGTTCTGGAGTCATCCTTGAACTGGTTAGCACTTTTTAAGTTCACGGAGTACTGTAAAATGTAATCTTAACTCAATAAAATTGGATTCTTCTTGGGTGCTCAAACAATTTCCATCTGTTCCTCTTGGCTGCTAAGCCACACCCCATTCCCATGTATTTATGACATTAAATTGTAAACATTTACTCAGTGGCAGTTCTAGTTACAAGCAAATATATGGAACATCTCTGTTTGTGAACAAAAAGCAAAACCCATTTTTGACTATAACAGCCAGCTAATTTATATGATCGGCAAAACAGATGTTTAATGCAATATAACCAAGACTGGGTTTGAAAGGAGTGACTTGGGTCACATAAAGAAAGATGGGGGTTGGTCTGTAGCTTTACGGGTTGGCTGTGTGTGTGAGACAGCGCAGGGAGAACAACTAATTTTTTTTCCAGAAACTCCAACAGTTAGAGGATTTTTGTTCTTGAGGTCCTGAAAGATTGTAACATTTGTTATATTCCACTTAAGATGGTACCTAGTGTGAGGAAAGCTACAGTAAGTTTTGCATTTCTGTGTAATAATCCTTTTCTTTGCATATTTTCTCAGGTAAACACTTTTGTTTTAATTGTTGCCAGTGCTTTCTATATTATGTAAATAAAGTAGCCTTTTAAAAAGACTGACTGAGGCCGGCCTGATGGCGCTGAGGGTTGAGGCGCTGGGCGCCACACCTCGCGCCACGCCGGTGACCAGGTTCAAGAGCGAGCTTGGGCACCGGGGATTGGCAGGGGGGAGACAGGACTGAGCGCCCATTGGGCTGCTCTCCTCTCTCGGGGGGGGGACTCGGGGTTATCCGGTGCTACAGCGACTCCCGGTGGAGACCGGGAGCGCTGTAGTAGCACTGGATGGCACGGTCACTGAGTGGCTGATGCTGGCAGGGTTGCCGTGCACTGCAAAGCATCAGACGTGCACCATGCTTGGGTGGGGATGGGGATATACAAGAAGAAATACCCTCCCACCCTGGATAGGTGACGGCCCTTCCAATGCCTCCGCCACATGCCCAATGACGGATGCCTGCCACTGCCCCTTCGATCTCCCTGGGTCATGAGGGTCCCAGACCTGGGGAGATTCCATAACGTCTCTGAAGATGGCAGGTATCACAGTGGGTGATAGAGCAAGTAGGTGAGAGAAGTGGCCTGACAGATATTCTGGGGAAATGGGAGCACTACAAATAGAGTTGGGGGACTGACTGGTGGTGCATTTTTAATAAGCTATTGTGAACTTCTGAGATCGCCATCATTCTGAAGGGACACAATACCCTGTTTTAAGTAATTTAAGAAACAGAATACAGAATCCTGATACAGAAAGTGATTTGGGTAAAGTCTGATAAGACAAACCCACACTCTACCTGAGGTTTGAGCAATTTACCTTGGCTTGATACAGGGGGGCTAATGACTAGGCTCAAAGGGTTAGATGTCTGGGGTACGCCACATTTGCAGAAAGTTGAGCGTGGGCACAGGATAATGTATGGGGTGAACCAGGATGGAGGTCTGGTCAGACACTGATGCAGATGCATACTTTGTTAGGCAGGTAGGTAGATTTGTATTTATATAGCACCCTTTATAAAGTCAGAGCACGTAACAATGTGGAACACTCATTTCTAATAGGCAAAAAGTACAGACTCAGGAAATTAAACATAGAGAAACAACTAAATAAATAATAGAAAGCAACTCCATGGACAGAAATCTACAAATCTACACATATGAAACACAAACACTATGCCAGCATCTGCCCAATTGCGTCCAAGCAGCCCTAATGCTTTAAAAAAAAATGCATCAGTTTGCAACAAAAAAGTCATGCTTTGTGGTAAAAGATTGACACATTTTTTTTGCTGCAATTGCATCTTTTGGTGGATGAAAAATTTAGACATAGATCAGCTATTAGATGGTTCAACAGTTTGGATTGATGTCTCTTTTGATAATGGCAGCAGGCAGATCCTCTTGGAAATGCTGCCCACTAGATTTGTCAGAGAGCAGTTGATTCAGTTCCTGTAATCTGGTTGGGGGTAATTGCATTGCTTTCCTATTCTCTGATAGGTTAAACAGCTTTTCATGTGTTAATAACTAGTATAACCAAAGTACCAATGCTACTAAAAGTGGCAAATAAGGTCGGTAAAGTGTAAAACAGTGATGTGGCCAGATAGAAAGCTGACAGGCTTCCCCAGGCAATGAAACAGGAAGTGGTTTGGGGGTTAGGGTCTCAGACACAGCATCTATCAGGACCCAGGGTGTAACAACAAGAAGGGAACACACTGCAAGACCCTTAGTTATTAGAGAAGAACACAACCTACAGCCCAAACCTCCCTTGCTGCATCTGAAGGCCTCAAATTGTTTTTTAGCATTATATTGCTTCTCCGCAGCTTTCAGTTCTGAAGAGTACCTGCAGCCATCTTGCGACTGCTGCGTGTATCCCACATTCTCCTTATACTAATATGTCCTGATGACTCTGCCATTGGTCAGCAGAGCATAATAGCATAAAGAAAGTGAGTGATATGTTTGGTAGCCATGAGACGGCTGGGGGCACTCTCTGAAACCGGAAGCTGCAGAAGAGCACTATAAACTTAAAAAGTGATATGTAAAGGGACTTAAGAAATTTTCAATGTGTGCTTGAAATGCAAACTGGGGCCTTGGGTGCAGCAGGGGAGGTTTGGGAAGTAAGTGGTGTTTGTGGCAGGGGAGGTTTGGGCAGTAAGTGATGTTTGCGGCAGGGGAGGTTTGGGCAGTAAGTGATGTTTGCGGCAAGGGAGGCTTGGGCAGTAAGTGGTGTTTGCAGCAGGGGAGGTTTGGGTAGTAAGTGGTGTTTGCAGCAGGGGAAGTTTGGGCAGTAAGTGATGTTTGTGTCAAGGGAGGCTTGGGCAGTAAGTGGTGTTTGCAGCAGGGGAGGTTTGAGCAGTAAGTGGTGTTTGCAGCAGGGGAGGTTTGGGCAGTAAGTGGTGTTTGCGGCAGGGGAAGTTTGGGCCGTAAGTGATGTTTGTGGCAGGGGAGGTTTGGGCAGTAAGTGATGATTGCAGCAAGGGAGGCTTGGGCAGTAAGTGGTGTTTGCAGCAGGGGAGGTTTAGGTAGTAAGTGGTGTTTGCGGCAGGGGAAGTTTGGGCCGTAAGTGGTGTTTTCCTTTAAAAACATTTGTAAGGGGCCAAAGGCAAACAAAGGAGGTGATTTTCCTGCTGCACACCCAAGGTCAATCTCAGACCTCAAGATTCCCCTAGGAAAATGTGTATTGATGTACCTCCCCACTCTGCATACAGTACTTTAAACACCATACAAATACACAAATCAGCCAAATGATTTATTACATTAGTGCTCAGCTGTGGCAGTTAGGTTTATGTTTTTTAGCATCCCTATTCACTCTCTGCTGGTGCTGCTGGGGAATCTTCATGAATGCTCCTTGATTCATTACTCTAGAATAAACTGTGCCTGCCTATCTGATGGTGGTGTATGTCTGAAGGTCATCTGGAATCCAGAACAAAGGCAAGGGGTGTCATGGTAACTGCTTTTTTTCATTGCCTCAAGTCAGGGCAAGTTCTAGGGCCCACTCAGTACCACTCAGTGACTCAACCACTGTTCAAGTTAGCCAGGGATGTTGGGTTTTCCATTCCCTCTCCTGCATGGGACACTAGGAGAGGTCCTCCACCATGCTGCAGAATGCCAAGTTTTCCATTCCCCCTTGTGTGAGACACCAAAAGGGGCCTGCCATGCTGGTCGATGCCATGTTTTCTGTTCCTGTGTCACACCAGGAGAGGCCAGCTATGTCAGTGAGAGTTGGGTTTTTCATTTCAGCTTGTGCAGTATGCTAGGAGAGACCTACCATGCTGGTGGATACTCGGTTTTCTGTTCCGACTCCTGAGGGTCACCAGGAGAGGCCCTTCATAGGGACTGCTAAGACATCTGATCCACAGGGGGTGGCAGTTTATTCTATCTTCGTTGGAAATTCTATTGAATTCACAGGGACCGAATTTCTTTCATAATTTCTTACACAATTTACACAACAAAACTGTTTTTCAGGGTCTCGCTGCCCACAACTGTCAGATACAGCATGACCCTAAGCCAGGTACCTAACCTCCATAGCAGTCACGGTGCAATTCCATAGGTAAACATTACCTGAAACATTTATTAGACCAATAACAGCAGAAGTAAAAAAAAAATGAGAAAACAAGTTCATAGTACTCCTTTTTGCAGCTGGTGGGATGAAAGCACAGGGAGGTAATGTTAATTTTAGTTGTCAATCATTTTTGACCAATGGGCTGTGACAGCTACTTTCTAGGTCCATGGGGGAAGAGTACAAGGGCCTTTTTTATTGTCAGTGTTGGATATTAGCCCACGTTCCGGGTGTGGGACTAGAACCCACAACATTCTGATCATTGGGTCAGTTGCTGTGGCAGAACAGCAAAACCTTTGGACACTCTGCCCTAATTAATAATTGTACCATAATGACTTTAATTTTAAAGTATCTAAAAAAAGAGAGAAAAAGGAATTTCTGGAACATTTAGCAGCAGTGAGGGTAGGCACCTGGGTTTTGCATTCTGTTTGAGGGGGTAGCTGGCACCAGAGGTGGGCACCTTGGTGTCTAAATTTAAGTAAAGGGGGGGGCTGAGAGCTGGGTCAGGCTGGAGGGGGGACACAAGCAGCAGGGTTCAGCACCCTGCAAAAATGTTCTGCACTGGGAATTGAACCCAGGCCCCCTACTGACTACTGCTTGGTAGCCTATAGCTCTAGTATTGTACTAAGGTTCCTTGACAGGAGATGCTTGCTGTGGCAAATGACATCCAGCAGTGACAGCAGGGTTTAAATAATTGATTAGCAGTTTTTTTCTTGGGACAATACTAACTGTACAGAAAGAATTTATATAGGTTTTCTAGAAGTGTTATGTTTGTTAAACACAGTGAGGCAAGTGCTATGAATTTTCACAATGTTTTAGAACTTCTATGAGCAAAACACTAATCAATTTTTAGAGTTAAATAAAACCCTGGACTGCAGATCCTGCCCCCTTACATGGCTGCATTGATTTTTAGTAATAAGCAGTTTGTCAGTTTTAAGTAATGATTCCCAAGTTGTGTTAAAACCTCAAAGTCTCAGCTGTAACTTTTCAAGTTATCAGCAATACAGAACTTCAAACCTTGCTGAAACTCTATAACTAATAACAAAAATGTCAGCTAACAATTTCTCTCATACTACATAAATGTAGTGAGAAAGAAAAAAGTTCTGCACCGGGGATTGGACGCAGGACCCATACCCACTATTGTTTGGTAGCCTGTAACTCTATTGCTGTACTAAGGTTCCTGACAGGGGATGCATACAGTAGCAAAGGACATCCAACAGTGAGTGTAGACCCCCTTCCCCAACACACACACACACACACACACAGATGCAGTGGATTTTAGTAAAGAACAGTTTGTAAATTTGAAGTAACATTTTCCAAGTTGCATTTAAACCTCAAAGTCTCAGCTGGAACTTTTCAAGTTATCAGCAATAGAGGACTGCAAACCTTGCTGAAACTCTTTCACTTGCATCAGCAATTACATCTAACAATTTATTTCATATTACATAAATTGCAGTGAGAAACAGAAAATGTTCCATATTGGGATCAAACCAAGACCCACCCAGGCCCCCTACCCACTACTGCTTGGTAGCATGTAGCACTGCTGGTGTACTAAGGTTCATTGACAGGAGATGCAGCCTGTGGCAAAAAATATCCAGCAGTGAGTGCAGACCTTCCCCACACACACACACAGCTGCAGTGGATTTTAGTAATGAACAGTCTATCAATTTGAAGTAAGATTTCCCAAGTTGCATTCAGACCTCAGAGTCCCAGCTGGAACTTTTCAAGTTATCAGCAATACAGCACTTCGAATCTTACTGAAACTCTATCACTAACATCAGCAATGGCATCTAACAATTTCTCTCATATTACACAAGTTGTAGTGATAAATAAACAAATATTCCACACTGGGGAATCAAACCCAGGCCCTCTACACACTACAGCTAGGTAGCCTGTAGCTCTACCACTGGAGTAAGGTTCCTTGACAGGAGATGCATGCTGTGGCAAAGGACATCCAGCAGTGAGTGTAGACACACTTCTACACAGCTGCATCCTGTGGCAAAGGATATTCAACAGTAAGTGCAGACCCCCGCCCCAACACCCACAGCTGCAGTGGATTTTAGTAATGAACAGTCTGTCAGTGTGAAGTAACGTTCCCAAGTTGCATTCAGCCCTCTGAGTCCCAGCTGGAACTTTTCAAGTTATTAGCAATATATAACTCTACGCCTTGCTGAAACTTCTATTACTAACACCAGCAATGACATCTAACAATTTCTCTCATACTACATAAAATGCAGTGGGAAGGAAACATGTTCTGCACTGGGGATCCATCCCAGGCTTGTGTAGGCCTGAAACCCTATGCCAAGACTTAAACGCCCCATCACTGACATCATCAGTGACATCATGCAGTGTAATCACTCTCATTGAATGTGCCTTTGAACTAGACTAAATACAAAAAAATAGTACACATGACCATGATTGACACTTACAACTGCACTGTTGGCACCTAAAAATGGCATAAATTACTGGAGTGTTCTGATAGGCTAAATTAGATTACATAACAAGGTAGCACTAAGCTAGGCAAATAGAAGCACACATGTGTCATCCCTATGTCTGGGGTCAGGGTGCAGCACAGCTCACGCAAGTAGGAAGATAACAAGGTAACATAATTGGCGAAAACTGTGCACAGAAGGACAAAATGGGGGTACCCAACCTCCAGACCATGGTCCTTAGGTCCTGAGTCAGTAACTATATCTTCACCACCAAAGGTATATATCTTATAGCACAGTCAGTGCTAATGAGGCAAAAGGAAGAGTCTGCTCTGGAAGTTTAGAGAAACCAACAAAAGAGAATATATCAAAAAAAAAATTTCTGAAATTTGTTGCTATGGATAGAAGAAACACATTGTTTTATTGATTGTCTGGGAATAACTAACATCTGTATACATGCCCTAAGTTACATGACCGTAGTCATTTGGCAAGTGTTTTGAACTAGACTGAATTTAGAAGTGACGCAAACTGCTCATCATCTATTAACGTAGAAGTAGCCAAAAGAAATCCAAAGCTACAAATACATGATATGGGAGCAAACTGATTCAGCCATTCCCCTAATGTATTCCTGTGAGTCACCTTGTTGCTATAGGCAACACAACTGCAGAATACACAACTATGATCAAGAACTGGATCCTATGTTTTATAACAACATTCATAAATAATTGTTTCTGGGGAGGAGGTGGCATGATAAACAGGCTAAATTGGCACATCTTTAGGACAAAGTGTGTGCGTGTGCGTGTGCGTGTGTGTGCACGTGCCACACCATTGTCTGGCATTATAGCCTAGAGATTAAAGTAACAAGCTGTGAACAAGTTTAGTACATCCAGCAGTCTTTGGTTTAAATCCCACAACCTCCACTTGCATACTGTGTGGCTTTCAGCAACTCACATAACCTCCCTAGTGCCCCTGGGTCACCCCAGAAATAAGGCACTTGTGCCTAGTGGGGCTTACCCAGTTAACAAAGAATAAAAAAAAACTATTTTGCAGCATTATTTATTTTTTAATTTCTTTATATCTTCCCACATTATTAAACAAGCGTTTGTCAATGCCGAATGTTTGCTTGCTGGTATTAGCATTAGAAATGCAGGAGTTAGACAGATGCAGAGTAGGAATGCCAGTGAAGTACTGAACTTCACATCAACCCCACCTCCACCCTGCAGAGACAGACAGGCATTGGGGTATGCGTTTGGGTTATCTCCCATAACATTCATGCCATTTCACCTCACCCTACCCTGCAGACACTGACAAGTGTTGAGGTGTGCCTTGGGGTGTTCGGCTTTTTAGTCACCCCACTCCATAAGGACATACTGTACACTGAAATGGGTGCAATATAGGAGAATGGGGTGAACTCTGGGGCCGAAGAGTCCAAGGCACACCTCAATGCCTGTCACTGGCTGCAGGGTGGGGGGGGTGGTGGAATGGCATGAACATTACATTCGGCAATCCAAAGGCACACCCCTGATGCCTGTCAGTCCGTACAGGGTGGGACGTTATGGTTAGAAACCCTAACGCCCCAGGTGTTTGTTGGTATTTGCACTAAAAATTTTCAACATGGCCTTTTTGTGACCTCACCTCATGAAAGCATTTGGGACCTCTTCTCATGAACAGTGGCACTGTTAGTTTGTCAGTGTGTCCTGAACTCTGAGTTCCCACAGCGACCGTGCCATTATGCACCAGATGTACGAAAACACAGATCGGGCAGGATGTGAAGAATGACAGCTGCACCATTCATAGGGAGGTGTGAAGAGATGGCAATGTTGAAAATCGGTAGTGAAAATATTAAAAATGCTGGAACTTCTGAGAGTATCTGGAAACTGTGCAATGCATGCGTGTAACACAGTCATTCAGTGGAATTATTTGGCCAAATTTTCAACATAGGCATTTTGTGACTTCTGCTCATGAACAGTGTCAGTATAATTTTCTTAATCTGTCCCGAACATTGATTTCCCACAGCAACTGCGCTATTCTGCGCCAGGTGTGTAAATGCTTATTTCATGCAGGATGTAAAAAATGACAGCTGTACTGTTCATAAGGAGGTCTGAAAAAATGCCAATGTTGGAAATCTGGAATGAAAGTACTACAAATTTGTGAAGTTATGAGGGTGTGTGGAAACTGCACAATGCACACTTGCAACACAGTTATTTTATGGACGTTTGTCACCAAATTTTCAACATAGGCATTTTAGTACCTCTGCTCATGAATGGAGTCACTGTGATTTTACATATGAACGTACATACGAACATACGAATACGCCAGCAGAACAGACCAATCGGTCTTTCTAAATCTGCTTGATTGTGCAGTTAGCACCTTAGATTGCAGCTGCCCCAGCCTCTTCCCCCTCAGTTCCTCCCCCGCTAGTCCCAGCCCCTGCCCCCCTGACTCTTCCTCTTGCTTTATCCCACTCCTTCTTAAAGCTATTGACTGTCCTACATGTTACCACCACCTCTGGCAGCACATTCCAACTAGACACCACCCTGTCAGTGAAGAAGAGCCTCCTCATTTCCCTTTTGAAACATCTCCCTTCCAACCTTAGTCCGTGCTCCCTCATCTCTCTTCCACTCCTCAGTTTAAACACCCCCTCAGTGCTAGGTTTATTTACCCCCTCAGGTATTTAAATGCTTCAGTCATATCCCCCCCTCCTCCAGTGTGCACATGTTCAGCTCGTTCAGCCTAACTTCATATTCCTTTCCTTCCATCCCCTTTAACATTTTTGTTGCCCTCCTTTCCACCCCCTCCAGTAACTTTATATCTCTTCTCAGATATGGCCTCCAGTATTGCACGCAGTACTCCAGGTGCAGTCTGACCAATGATCTGTCGAGAGATAGGATCACATCCCTGTATCTGGATGAGAACCCCTTGTGATAAGCCCCAGCATCCTGTTTGCTTCGCTGCTGCTCTCCTACACTGGACTGAATTGTTCATGCTCCCAGTTTCCAACACCCCTAGGTTCTTCTCCTCCTCCTCTGTGATCCCCAACCTCACCCCCCCCAACCAATAGTCCCTCTTCTGGTTCTTAGTCCTGAAATGCATCACCTTACACTTGTTTGCATTGAATCCTAGCTGCCACTCCACCGACCATATCTCTGGTTTGGTTAGGTCCGCCTGCAGTTTTTCCCCATCTGTCGTCTTTGTCCACCACTGCCCCCAATTTGGTATCATCTGCAAACAGACTAACCCTGCTCTCCACTCTGTGCTATAACGCAGATAAAGAGCCCAAATAGCACTGGGCCCAGCACTGAACCCTGCAGCACCCCGCTTGTCATTGCTCTAGGTGCCGAGAGCTCCCCCACCACCACCACCCTCTGCACCCTCCCCTGTAACCAGGTCTCTATCCATTTAGTCAGCTTTTTTCCCACCCCCACTGCCGTCACCTTCCCCCCAGTCTCCCATGAGGCACTGTATCAAAGGCCTTACTGAAGTACAAGTACAGGACATGTACCGCATGGCCCCTGTCCAACTCCCTTGTCACCCAGTCATAATACTCCATTAGGCTGGTTTGACAAGATCTCCCTGAGACAAACCCATGTTGCCTCCCATCTTAGGGGCCATTACTCTTTAGGAATGCCACCAGCCTCTGCTTCAGTATCGCCTCCATAAGCGTACCCACTAGGGGTGTGAAACTGACCGTCCAATAATTTCCTGGCTTGTCTCGGCCCACTTTTGTGTATGGGCACCACATGGGCCACCCTCCAGTCCTGGGGCACACACCCCGTTTCCAGGGAGGTGTTGAACAGATCTTCCAGTGACTCAGCCAACAGCTCCATCATCTCCCTCAGCACCCTGGGGTGGATGCCACTGCGACCTGGTGCCTTGTCCACCCTTACTGCCGTCAGCCCCTCTAACACCCTAGTCCCTCTGATCACTTTGTCCGTCACCTCCTCCCTTCCCCCCCACCAGCCCATGCTGGTAGTGGATCATCCCTCTCCTTAGTGAAAACAGAGCAGAAGTGCTCATTTAGAATTTCTGCTTGCTCCTTCCCCTTTTCCACCCAATCCGCTTTCCGCTTTATTTTCACAATATGTTCCTTGCACTTCCTCTTTTCCCTGACATACCTTAAAAAGTCCTTTTCGCCTCCCTTTATGCCCTGTGCTAACCTTAATTCCCTGGAGGTCTTAGCTTTTTTCACCTCCTGGCCACCACCCTTGACCAGCTCCCATAAGCCTCCTTATCCTCTCCCTTCTCTGTTC
The DNA here is from genome assembly GCA_016271365.2 of Neoceratodus forsteri. NCBI lineage: Eukaryota > Metazoa > Chordata > Ceratodontiformes > Ceratodontidae > Neoceratodus > Neoceratodus forsteri. Next base: position 29,397,612 of record JADMNL010000032.1, on the reverse strand, counting down.
TCCTGTACTTCCGGTATGCAGCACTCTATGCCCTCACCCCTTGCAGCACTTCCTTGTTCAGCCAGCATGGTTTCTTGGCTCTGCTCTTCTTAATCCTGGCCCTGGTGCAGGCTACCGTGGACTCTTTGAGCCCAGTCTTTATGACTCCCCACTTCTGTTCTGCATCCATCCCCAGCCTTATATCCTGGAGTCTCCCTCACAGTATTGCTCCCATCCCCCCAAAGTCCACCATACTAAAGTCCACCACCTTTGTGCCCATGCCTCCTGTCTCCCTGCCCAGCGTGAGAATGAGCCACACTGTTTGGTGGTCGCTACCTGCTAGTGGGTCCTCCACCCTTACCTCCCTCACCACCTCCCCATTTGCCAGTACTAGGTCCAGAGTGCTACCAAGCCTTGTAGGCCCACTTACCAGTTGCATCAGAAGGCCATCCTGGAATGCATCAATGAGCACCTGCTCCCTGGTACTGCTAGTGGCCGGGGTGCTCCAGTCAACCCCTGGTAGGTTAAAATCCCTCACTATCATCACACTCTCCCTTCTACATCCAGTTCCCCGGATTGGGCTGGTGGTCTGTACACCACTCCTAGCCTCAGCTTTCTGCCCTTGGAATTCAGGAGTTGCACCCAAAGCACCTCTGTTCTCTCCTCTTCTCCCTCATCTGTTATACATTTGATCCCTTCCCTCACATAGAGTGCAACCCCCCCCCCTTCCAACCCCCCTGGTCCCTGCTGTATATCCTGTATCCCAGGATTGCCAAGTCCCAATCATGGTACTCTGTGGCCCAGGTCTCTGTCACTGCAGCAGTGTCCACCTTTCCCTCTGAAAGGAGTGCCTGAAGCACTGCAGTTTTGTTCCCCAGGCTTCTTGCATTGAGAGAGACCACCTTCCACCCGTACCCCTCCTTCTCCTCACTCTTCTCCTTGGTCTGTGTCCCTCCTCCCGGTAGTCTGCACCCTTTCTCCTCGTTATTCTTACTGGGTGGTGGTGCCTTCAGTATTACATTCAGACCACTCTGCCTGCCCCCTCCAAGGGTTACTACGCCTCTGCCATTGCCTATATCTAGGGGTGGTGAGCTCATTAGGCTCCCCTGCCCGGACCTTTCTACCAACCTCAGTCTTTTGGGCACCCCCCCCCCACACTAGTTTAAATCCACCTTAGTAGAGATATACCTCCCCTCCCTGCTCAAGTGTAGCCTGTCCCCCATGTACAAGTCACTATTCCCCCAGACCCTACCCCAGTTAGTCACTAACCCATAATTTTTGGTGTGGCACCAATCCCTCAGCCACTCATTGAACTCCTCGATCCTCCCCTTCCTCCCCATGCTTGCACATGGTACTGGGAGTACCTCCAAGAATGCCACCGACTCCCCCACACTCTCACACTGCCTGCCCATCTCCTAGAACCTCCCCCTCACAACTTTCACAGTCTCCCCCACACCAAGTCGTTTGTACCCACATGCAACAGTAAATGAGGTTTCTTCCTCCCCCTCGCTGCACATTTGAGCAGTGCCTGCCTCTCTTGCAGTCAACCCGGGGATAGCTTCAACGTATATACATATTGTGCCTTTCCTCCCTTCTGCCCCATCTCAGCCTTTTCAGTATAGAATCCCCCAGGACAAGTACCCCCCAGTCCCTTACCCCCTTTCCCTTCTAATGCCCCTTCCACCACCCTAGTATTCGTTCTTCCCTGCCCCTTACCCCCGCTAGTTGCACCTTCTGTGACTTCTGTATCTATACCCCCTACTTCCACCTCACCTCTTTTCTCTTCCTTATTCCTTCCATCCCCTTTGAACTCCTTCCCAGACTGACTACTTCCTACTGGGCTTCCCATGTCAACCTCCCCTCCTCCCCTGCTGATTTCCAACCCCTCTCCTATCCCCGTTGTTGCCAGTTTAGAGCCCTCATTCCCTTCTACCCCGATAGTGATGCCCCTCCCATCCTTCCCCCTTCCCATAGCCTTCTCTCTTCCAGTCACCCCCTCCTTCCTTACTAGCCCCCCTTCTACCCTTTCATCCTCACTACCTTTTCCTCTACCTGTTTCCATCCCTCTCATGCCCTGCTTGTCCTCCCCCCCGTGTGTTTCCTACTCCCACCTCCCAAAACAGAGGCTTGAATCTATTCTTAGTCGATACCCTCCTACATCTCTTCCCCCATTGGTTCCTCCCTCCTACTTGTTCCTCCATGTCCCCTCCGTCCCACCCCGGTCCCCACCTACCGCAGCCGCCTGCTCTCTCCCTGGTACCTCGTGGTCTCTTCCCCCCCATCAGGAGGCCCCTCCCTCACCTCAGGCACACCTCCCTTCTCCTCTCTTTTCTGCTAGTGTCTCTGATACTGAGGTCAGTTTCAGTCCTAGTTGTTCTTCCCCATCCCCTTGCCATCCCTATTTCCCCCAGCCAGGATGCCTACCATACTCATCTGCCCTGCCACTTAGACTCCTCCCTAACCTCCACAGTTCCTCCCTTAAACTAGTCAGTTGTCTACAGAGCATACACTCCCCCATCCTCCAAGTCCAGTCCAGGATCATGGCAGACCCACACCCTGTACACCCCACCACCCTTCCAAAGATGCCCGCCCTATTGACACGTGGCACCTGCCCCATTTTGGCCCCATCTTATGTTATGGACTCTTACTCCCATTTTCCGTACCCTACTTCAACTGTTAGGGCCCTATTAACTCAAATTCCTGTTTCCCCCCACATTAGTCCCCCTACCTTTTGCCACGGCCGGTTCAAGTTCAGTCTCAAATCTCATCCGTTGATATGCATTACTGTAGCAATCCTAAAGCCTCCTTGTCTGTTTTTAACCCCTTAGCTACCATACTTTTTGTTCTCAGCCCTCATAGTTTCACTTAGCCCAGTTAGAAATCATATTGCACTTCAAGTATTACTCAGCTCAGTTAGAGAAATAAACAGAACAACTAAATCTGTATTATTACTGCAATTGTAAAAGTATCCAGTCATTGCTTTGTGTCCACCCCAGAGACCCTGCTGTAATATAGGACCACACAGGACCCTGGGCAGGTGGGTGGACAACTCTAAAGTCCTGACAGAGCCCCATTGAGCTCACTCACTCCCCCTCTCTCACTTGCTCATTCTGTTTCTCCCAGTGCTGCAGGCTGTCCTTTTGTACTGGGCTCCTGCCTGCATTGGTGCTTTTTTATGCCCACAAAGAAATCCACAGCAGTCCCAAAAGAGCTCCGTTGAGCTCACTCACTCACCTCTCTCACTCGCTCATTCTGTTTCTCTTGGCGCTGCAGGTTGCCATTTAATATTGTGCTCCTGCCTGCATTGGTGCCTTTTTCTGCCCACAAAGAAATCCACAGCAGTCCCGATAGAGCTCCATTGAGCTCGCTCACTGCCCCTCTCCCACTCACTTGTTCTGTTTCTCGCAGTGCTGCAGGCTGCTCTTTATACTGGGCTTCTGCCTGCATTTCTGTCGCCTTTTTCTGCCCACAAGGAAATTCGCAGTAGCCCCTACAGAGTTCCGTTGAGCTTGTTCACTCCCTTTCTCTCACTCGCTCATTCTGTTTCTCCCAGGACTGCAGGCTGCTCTTTTATACTGGGCTTCTGCCTGCATTGGCGCCTTTTTCTGCCCACAAAGAAATCCATAGTAGTCATGACAGAACTCCGTTGAGCTCGCTCACTCCCCCTCTCTCACTTGCTCATTCTGTTTCTCCCGGCGCTGCAGGCTTCCCTTTTGTACTGTGCTCCTGCCTGCATTGGCACCTTTTCCGGCCCACAAAGAAATCTGCAGCAGTCCTGACAGAGCTCGCTCACTCCCACTCTTTCACTCGCTTGTTCTTTTTCTCCTGGTGCTGCCGGCTGCCCTTTTGTACTGAGCTCCTGCCTGCATTGGCGCCTTTTTCTGCCCACAAAGAATTCCACAGCAGTCCTGACAGCGCTCCATTGAGCTCGCTCACTCCCTCCCCCTTTCTCACTCGCTTGTTGTTAATCTGTCCCAAACACTGATTTCCAACTGCAACTGCGCTGTTCTGCACTACATTTCAGCCAGGATGTAAATAATGACAGCTGTACTGTTCATAAGGAGGTGTGAAAAATGGCAGTGTTGAAAGTCCGGTGTGAAAATATTGCAAATTTGCAAAGTTACAAGGGTGTGTGGAAACTGCGCAATGCATGCTTGTAACACAGTCATTTTATGGACTTTCATCACCAAATTTTCAACATAGGCATTTTAGGACTTCTGCTCATGAACAGTGTCACTGTCATTTTCTCAATCTGTCCCTAAAACTGATTTTCCACAGCTACCGTGCTATTCTGCACCAGAAGTGTGAAAACACATTTCGACCAGCATGTGTAAAATGACAGCTGTACTGTTCATAAGGAGGTGTGGAAAAATGCAATGTTGAAAATCTGGAGTGAAAATATTACAAATTCATGAAGTAACGAGCGTGCGTGAATACTGCACAATGCAGGCTCGTAAAACAGTCATTTTTTGGATTTTTTTACCAAATTTGCAACATAGGCTTTTTGAGAGCAGACCTCATGAACAGTGGCACTGTCGTTTTGTTAATCAGTCCCGAAAGGTGATTCCACACAGTGACCACAAAATCACCTTTCAGGACCAAATAACGCCATATAATGCCATGACAGTGACTGAATTCATGAGGAGGGTTCCCAATAACTGCAAGTTGAAAATTTGGTGCCAAAATTCCCGAGATATGCACCAAAGTTGAAAAAACCCTATTTATGCCATTATACAGCTTACCGGCATTTCTTCAGTTCGCAGTCGGCTTTGAAGAGTGCAGACGTGTTCCTGGTCCACCAAAGATCATTGCATTGGGCTCTGGAGATAAGTATGGGGTGAGGGAGGTGTGGAGAGGCAGGGTACACAAAGGGTAAGCGCGGGCTGAGGGAGGGGCCACCGCACTCAACAAGGGATAGTTTTCTGTTTTACAGGTTTTAAACAAAAAAAAAATGAAAGAAGGGAAGTTTTTTTTTTTTACAGGGACATTTGGTACACTGGGGTGGGCTCTCAGCTTGCCACCTGAGTGTTTGGTGGGGCTGTAACCGACGGGGGATTGGGCACCCCCTCGGCACACAGCAGAAATCAGGGGGTGAGGACATTTTGCCGATGGGGAGTGGACTACCTGTCAGCAACTTGAACTGGGAAGGGGGGACTGAAGCCGATGAGGATTGGGACCCCTGTCGGCAAAGAAAGACTGTTAGGGGGGCACATGATGCCAACGGGGATTGGGGAACCCCTTGGCACATAACAGAAACTTGGAGGTGAGGACATTATGCCAATGGGGACTGGGATCCCCGTCAGCAAATGAAGGGGGTTGGGGGCATGCTGACAGAGGGATTGAGCTCCCCTGTCAGCTCTGAGGCGGCCGCATAGAGCTGCCATGTTCTTCATACTGTTATACCAGGTGAGGTACCACCCTGCAATGACGAGTTGCTCCCTCATTGCAGCGGAATTGCTGATGCTGATGCTGCAGTGATGAGGCAGCCCCTCACTGCAGCGGCCAAATCGTTTCAGGTTGGTGGCACTCCGGCAGAACCAGTGTCATCAGGACACTGGGCCTCCATTGGGTCACACTGCCAAGCCCACAAATGCAGTGCTGGCATTGGCCACTACACTGCCGCACCTCCACAACCCACTTGTCTCCTAAGCTGCCGCATAATATTTCTTGTGCATGCGTGCAAGCAAACATAAAAAATAATCTCTGATGGGTCTGCAACTAAGAAGGGGCAAGGACCTGTGACTGGTTTGAATTGTGACCCAGATCTCAGGGAATCTGAGCTGGAATACCTGTGCCTGTCTGAGTCATCCCTCTTGGGATGAGGTCCATATATGACAACGAGACAGGCAACAGTTCAGAGCATTTTAGGCAATTTCTCAGTGTCCAGGCTCTTATTTTAATATGGAGCAGCTTAGATCTCAGGGGTCAATCTTAATATTGTTTTACTAGCCCAAACACTAGTGCAGACTGACCAGGGCTAGTGCAGATAACTCTCTACTTGCCCGTCCTGATTAGTGCAGGTTTTCATGGCTGTTAATGAAGTTCAAATCTCTACTTTACCAGGCTCTAGTTCTCATGCTAATCTCTCTCTCTCTCTCAATGTTCCAGATGGCCTGATGTGATTAACAGCTCATTAAGGGCTGCAATTACCTGGCAGTTCAAAAGCCTGGAGACTACTGACCAATGTCCCCAGGCTCACCCACACCTGTCATCTGTATTCCACTGCTAATCTCTTCAGCCTGGAAGAACGACTCCACTACCAAACCTGCCTACTAGCCAAGAAAATTCTGCTCAGGCTCTCCCCCTCCCCGGGGTATCTGTCTCCCTACAACATACCTCCCCCACAGTCTCCACCTGCAGCTCGGACAAGGCCACTCTACTGGTACCCAGAATCAGGATCTTCCCTGCCACAGGACCCCTTCCTGGTTTAACATTCTCCCTGCAACCGTCACTGACACTTCCAAAATTGCCTCCTTCAAAACTGCTCTTCGGAACCACCTGTTCAACATCCACTGCTGTACTTGTCACTAACAGGTTAGATACATAGATACATAGACAGTGTCGGCAGATAAGGGCCTATGGCCCACCCAGTCTGCCCATTTGAGCTTGTAAGTTCAGTTTATGTTTTCCTAGAAGTCTGTTGCCCCTTACCCCTGACCTCCAGAATTCCTTTATGTCTATCCCATGCATTCTTAAATCCCGTGATTGTTTCAGCCCCCACCACTTCTTCTGGCAGGGTGTTCCACTTGTCCACCACCCGCTCTGTGAAGAAATTCTTCCTCACGTTTCCTCTGAATCGCCCTCCCTCCAACTTCATCCCATGCCCTCTAGTTCTGGAACATCTTTTTCGCTTAAAAATAGTGTATTCCTGCACCCTGTTCCTCCCTGTAAGATACTTGTATGTCTCTATCATATCCCCTCTCTCCCTCCTCTTCTCCAGGGAGAACATACTACTAGGGTTGCTCGCATACTACTAAATGCACTTTTATCGAGAAAGTCCTCCGGACTTCCTCCTTCTGCCGCCTTCCCCCCCCAACCTGGTTCCTTCATCCCTCCCCCAGCAGATATCTGTATATCGGCCCTTCTAAACTGAACATATGTAACTACTGTGTATGAACTATACAAAATATATGTAACAATGTCTGTATACAACTGTGTAAAATCTGTGTAACTCTGTATGTCAACCTTATGTAATATTGTACCACTGTTGTCCTCTCTGTGATTAGTTACCTTTTTAAACAAACCCCTGGCTCAAAGATTGTAAATCCGATTGTACAAATAAATAAATATATAGCTTCCCATATACTACAGCTTATAAAAATGGGTTTCAGAATCCTAGCAACTTCACTGGTCTAGACACATCACCTGACCATTCATTAATCTCTGGTATATGAACAGTTGGAATCTGACCTGCCCTAATCTACCTAGCAATACCTAACTAAATAAAAACCTTTTTCCATTAAAATAAAATGTTTTCCACTTTTTAAACACAAAACCTACTACAGGACATAGGTTTCTTTAAAATAAATGCACTTCCTGGGTTCGTTCAAAAGATCTCAGCCTTTGTTGCCAAAGTCACACATGTTCTTCCTAGCAACAACTTAACTAAAGGAAAATAAAAGCTTTTGCATTAAGAGCAAACTTTTCTTTCCATGTTGTAAGTTCAATAACCCACTCCCGGCATGGGTTTATGTATGTTAATATGGCTGATGAGATCACTCTTACAGTTGTTAAGAGTGATGTTCTGCACACTCTTAAGGTTTAAGAACCACAAACCAAAGATGAGTGGGTCTGATACCCTAAGAGTCTGAACTGAAGCTGGGTTTCAATGCAAAAATGTGTAAAATCATGCAGTTGGGGCACAGAAACCTGGGGACAACATATCCTCGGGGAGAAGTACTAGCAGTCACAAAACAGGAAAGGGACCTGGGGGTAATCCTTTCTGATGACCTGAAGATAGCTAAACAGTGTGATAAGGCAGTCAGAAACGCTAGCAGGATGCTCAGATGCACAGACAGCAGTATAACCAGCAGACAGAGGGCAGTAATAGTAATACCTCTGTATAGTTCACTAGTGAGACCTCACTTCGAGTACTGTGTCCTGTTCTGGAGGCCCCACCTCCAAAAGGACATAGACAGGATAGAGGTGGTACAAAGGAGGGCAACCAAACTGGTGCAGGGCCTGCATCGGAAGCCCTACGAAGAAAGGCTTAAGGAATTAATTATGTATTCCCTAAAAGAAAGGAGGATTTGATAGAAACATTCAAATACCTCACAGGTATAAACAACGTACAGGAAGGGAGCATTTTCCAGAGAAAAAATAGCTCAGAGGACAAGGTCATGGTGGTGGGGGCTGAGAGTGAAATGCTGTAAGAAGTATTTCAATGGAAAGGGTGGTGGATTCTTGGAACAGCCTCCCATTGGACATGGTAGAGGCTAAAATGGTTAAAGGATTCAAGAAAGCATGGGATAGACACAAGGGGATCATAGAAGTAAGGTAAGGGGGGGGGAGACTGGAGATAGGGAAAATAGGGCAGACTGGGTGGGCCAAGAGGTCCTTATCTGTCGACAACTTTTATGCTTCTGTGTTTCTATGTAATGTAAGTGAGCCCAGGCTTACAATCGTAACAGTGGTTTTGTTGGCTGTATTAATATACTACCGACTGAGCTTGATCAATAATATATAACCTATTTAAAAAAAACTTACAAAAAGATGCCCATTTCCAGGGCAGCTGCATATGAGACACTCTTAACAGAATCTTACACCAGAGGAAAGGAGCGTTCTGATTAGCTGGGAGCACTCCCTCAATCTATAATGAGAATTAATGCACTTCCGAGTGCGATGAAAGTTACTGTGTCATTGGCCTTGTGCCTTCCAGTTTACCAAGCACGTGCATTAATTCTCAGGAAACGCATGCCCTTTTAAGGATTATTGCTTATTTTATCACTTTCAAAGATCTACGTAGTACAAAGTACATAGATTATTTTCACTTAGAGAGATTGGTATACACAGATTGAAGAGCATCTGCTAGAGTGTGAAATGTGTCAACGCACCACCAGGTCTGTCTTCTCTTGAGGAATTTCTATTGTCATCCATAAAGATGTTTCTTTTATCATGGCATAGCAGATGAATCATCTGCAGAGTGGTTTTACTACCATCTTCAGCAAAGTTCTTTCAGATGTTAGCTGACTACTTAAATGTTTTATGACTTTTGTCTTTGGCAGATTGATATCATCTGCTGGTGCCGGGCTGCTGATTATTCCCCCTTTCAAGGTCAGTGTCCCCCATGTGTTGGAATGCCATTCCGGCCTAAATCAGATCAGCTCCACCCCTGACATGTTTTAAAAGTTGACTGTGAAAATGTTTCAGTGCTGCCTTGTGGGTGCTATTTATTGCAATGATTTGTTGCATGTTTGTACTGCTGGTATGTACTGTACAGTACTGGATTTTTGTGCACTTTGAGTGTCTATGGCAGAGAGGTGCATCATAATAATAAGACCTAGTCAGCTTGTTGGCATAGCGGCTGGGTTACCACTTGAGATGCCTGCGACCTGGGTTCAGGAGTGAGCCAGGATCATTGGGGGCTGGACTGAAGGAGGAGGGCTGAGCTACCCAGAGGATGCTCTACTCCTCTGAGGGTGAGACCATCACTGCCTCCTCTGCACTGCTACCACCAAAGTGACCATGGGCGGTTGTTGTTCAGGCTTAAGGATGATGCACAGTTGCATATATGCTGCAGGCTGCATGAGCACCATGCATACTGATATTTATTTATTTGTACATCAGTTTACAACCTTTGAGCCAGAGGCTCATTTCCAAAGGTACCTCGTCACATAGAGGACAGACAGAACAAATTTAGGTTACAACATAAAATTTAGGTTACAGCATAAAAGTCACATCCTTACAGATACACAGAGTGGTTTCATACATTTATACAATTTAGTTGCAATTACATTGATACAGCTGAGCGATGCTGGTAATAACAGAGGCAATATGCGACGGGGGAGAAGTTGGGGGGGGGAGAGGTGGAGTGCCGCCCAGTGGGCGTTGTCAAGTGTGGAGAGATCGAGGCCATATTTAGAGACAGGAGCAGCTGCAAGTGTTAAACAGTTGGCCCCGAAGGGCGGTTTTGAAGTTGGAGATTGTGGGGGCGTTGGAGATGGTTCAGCAGGACTGGAAGCAATTAGGAAAATCATCACATCCAACCAGAATAAAGGAGGCTCCTGTCACAGGCTCTGTACCATCTACTGTGGCACCCACCTCTGGAAGATGGCTGAAGATGTCTCAAGGGGGCCCTGGGGTATTTATTTATTAATTTAGCTTTTGTTAATAGGCCCTGATGACCTAAGAGTCCTACCATAGGGAACAGCCACTGAGAGGCTGAAGAGGGTAAGACGTAAGTCACAGGGAGAGTGGGTGGCAGAGCTGATAGGGAGCCTTTCAGAAGGGGACATATACAGAAAGTTAAAATAATTAATAAAATCTACTACCTTTTTTTTTTTTTTTTCAAACCGTGCCTCTTAACCTAATTAAATTTCCATCCCAATTGGTACTTGATTGGAACTTAAATTACAATATCGATCCTGTTTTGGACAGGTCCTTTTATTTTTATTTATTTATTTAAGTCTTTGGTAACCGGGTAAGTGCTCTGATCTGAGGGGCCATTTTCAGGCACGACCCGGGCCACAAACAGGTGGCATTACACAGAAAGAGAGAAGGCACAATGCAGTCAGAACAACTGAGAGAGGAATGCAGACATCCCGGTGGGCAGGGTACATTACAATAGTGAGAAAACAGGCAGCACTGGTGCATGAATTACAAGTAGTGAAACACAGACAACTGGTGGATATAGAAAAAGAAAAATTCATTACATAGAGTAGAAGCAGCTAGGAGAGGCTGTACAGCATTTTTAATAAAACAGATCAGTTCATTTGTGTAACTCATGCCCCGTCGCAGTCTTTAGAATCATCTGTGACACATAAACAATAGTTATATTATTTATTTAATTTATCTATTGAGTTATTTCAAAAGCTTTACTAGGAAAGGCATACTAAGCTGGTAACAGCTCGTTTCCAGATGCGCCGGGGGGGGGGGGATAAGTAACACTACAACAAGGTGAAGGTGCAATAAGTACAATATAGATAACTCTATAGTGGGCTGGGTATATGAGATAATAACCAGACTGGGGTAATAAGCACTGAGGCTGAAGGCCTAGGTGTTTATTATCCCCACCGGTCTGGTTATGGGTGCTCAGGGTGTATGGCTGCCGACACTGGGGGGCAGTGAACAGATGTCAAAGTGTCTGCTGTAGGGTGGTCACATTCAGGGGTGTTCACCATGGAATCACACTCACCCCCACTAGAACAGCCAGCACCATGGCTGGCACCTGTAGTCCACGATACCATGGCTGTGGCCTCCAGCATGGCAGTGACCACCCCACCAAAGCTGGCTGCCAGGGACTGCTTCTGTCTATTGAAGCCTGCATCCAAGGCTACCATGTGCTCCACATGGCGAACCTCAGTGGGCTGCTCATGGGCCTGCCGCAGGGCCCACATGTGGCTTATCTCAGTCTGTAGACCCTCCTGAGCCCCCATGGCAGCCTGCAGCAGCTGCCTGTTGATTGTCACCTGCTGCTGGTGAGGACTATCCCAGGGGACAGAGTTGGACTGCACCCTGACTGCCTGTGTGGGCTGAGCTGACACCGCAATCAGTGCTGCACCTGGAAGAGTGCACTGAGGTGGCACAGCAGTGGCTGTGCCAGGGATATTGGAATGGGTGGCATAGCAATGGCTGTGCTGAGGAGATTGGCCTGGGGTGGAACAGCAGTGACTGTGCTGGGGAAGATTGGCTTAGAGGTCCAGCAGTGTCTGGGCAGGAGGAAGTTGCCTGGGGTGGCACATGTACTATCTGTAATGGTGTGCCTGTTGCATGCGTTACATAATGGGTAGGCCATCTGGTGGTATCCAGGAATCCTTGTGGTGTTAGGTATACTGAACAGCATGTTGCCGTAGCCAATGTCTGTCCTATGTATACCGTCCATGGTATGTCACATGAGTATAGATATGCATACATCACATAATCCATGGATTACAATTGTACTGGAGTGGTTGTGCCAAATTAGGACCTGCCATTGTGTTTGGTTACTGCTACTGTCTGATATCCAGCCCTGCTGTTGTGATGCTATGATTACTGTGCTCACTTTGCATTAGACCTCATACTACATACTGTACATTCAACTAAGTAATATGGGGTATACAAGGGGTTAAGTTGAAATGTATGGGTATACTGGAAAGAAGTGGCAAGGAACGTAGCACAGGGACACCAAACAGTTCTTGTGTACACAGCGCTAGGTCCCAGCTACAGCACTGGTATGCAATGTTGATTCTATTCCCAGTCCCTGGTCTCATCTGTGGGTTTGCCTTGGCATGGCTGTGTATACCTGTCAGATAGGTCCACGCGTGGTCCTGTCCATCTTCACCTGGCACATATGGTTACAGTGGCACAGTACTGGTGTATAGGCATGGGTAGTGTAGATACTGCATGGTACTGTGCCATGTTGTCCACCACCTACTGTTGATCATATGTCACCTTTGTCCCCCTCCACAGACAACAGAACCTAGCCTGGGCCGGACGGGCTGCACGGGAGTGGCAGAACAGCAGACAGGCAGAGGAGGAGACCAGCTGTGACAGCGGAAGATGGCCCTAGGGGAAGAACAAGTGGTCCTCTGACAGACATCCATGCAAGTATCCTGCATTGTGTGGTTCACACTCTGCGTTGCATGTGTACACTATGTCACATGTTTTTGCCAGGGTGAAGGGAGGGGGATCCGTGTGTGTGGCTCAGCAGGCTACACTCATGCCAGTCAGGGCAGCAACTTGGTGGCTGTAGCACTGGCTCCTCACCTGTCCCTTGGGGCACTGTCCTACCACTGACAGTGTGACTGGGGCTGTGCCATTCACTGGCTGGATGGTTATGCTGATACCCCTGTTATGTCTTGGAATGCATTGTACTGTTCAGTGGCCTGGCCCCTGTGCTGCAGACTTGGTACACCAGTGTGGCGACAGTACTGCTCACTTCCCCAAGTGATACACCTGTCGCTGTTTGTCAGGGCTGTCATGCCACATGCACGACATTTACATGACAGACCAACTTACCGGATAACCCATTATCTGGCAAGTGAAGGGAAACCTGGCTGAAGTCAACACCACATTTACACGAGGGCAACATTACTGGAGAAGATGACAGCCAGAGCACATTTTCAGTGTAGAAACTCAATACCTGGGCTGTTATCCAGCCTTTGTTACCAGATGACTCTCTTACCAGGTTCTTTCAGTTAGCAGCCAACGCACTTGTTTGCTTACGTCAGTAACTGACTAGGATACTAGGTAACACTTTAGTTAACAATGTACTGTATAAGGGGCGTATCCTTGCCCCCACATTGTTTTTACTTTACACTTATCCACTGTTAGCAGGGCCCCTGGTGTTCTGCGGCAGAATTTTCTGATTTCTGCGGCCTAATTTATTCATTTCTCTGGCAGAATGCAGTACTGTCATAGGCTAAATATGATGTGATGTCATCGATGACATCATATGCTGAGCATAGAGGAGGGGCTTCAGGATAAACGAGGTGGGAAAGAAAGCCTGACACTATGGAAAAACAGTATATTTATATCAAAATTCACCAAAAACAATTAATTCTGTGGCACTATATATATTCTGCGGCATGATGCAAATTCTGCGCAAATTCCGCAACCGCAGAAATGCAGAATTCCAGGGGCCTTGACTGTTAGATAGCTTGCAAAACTTTATTACAGACTCACCAAAGATTGGCAAAGAAGTTTGTCCAGGTCTGGCATACGCAGATGGCCTCGTCGTGTGTTATTGCTTGACTATTGGACTTGAAAACTTGTTGGCTTTAACATTAAAAAATATTACGATATCAGCACAATATAAAAAAGTATATACAAAAGTTACTTATTAAGAAATGTAATAAGAATGATATAGAGAAAATAAGAAATTCACAATTTTCTAGGTAGTATAGTAATTATGTGCTAACCCATAAATATAAATATTATCTGGACATAATAGAAGACCCAATACAAAGAAAAATGTATGCAGAATTTAGGATTTAATTTTTTGAATGTAATATACTTATGGCAAAATTCCTAAAGGTACTGGATCCTGTACATTCATACTGTTACTGTGGGGTGCAAGAGGTGGGAAATATTAATCATGTCATATTGAGATGCACCTGGTATGATGGGGCTAGAAAGAAATGGTTAGGCGATATTCTTCCTTCTTTTGCCTTATGTGAAAATGATGTGAAAGTAAACATAATGCTAATGACAGAAGATGAATTTATAATAATTGGAGTGTCGAACATTTTATTAAATGTACAACAAATAAGGAGGCTGAGAGTTAAAACAATTATAGGTTAACTGATGCCTTAATATGCTGTATAATAATTGAGCACTTTTGTAACTTTTTAATCCGAAGCTGGTATGTATTTTATACATGTATGGTTGTTGTTGTCTGCTTGTATTTGATTCGTAATGATCTTCTTAGATTGAACAATAAAAGAATACTACTACAATGCACTGTACAACTTGTAAACACTCTGAATGTCAGGCCTAGGTATGCATACCTGTCTGGTGGTGGTAGTCACTGGCCATTGTTGTACCAGTACACCCCTCTGACATGCTGTGTGCGGCATACAGCAAAGGTGTGCATTCTGTGGCAGCCTGCCTGTGTTGGTGTCACCTCCAGTTCTATCTGCAATGGGTGCAATGCCACTACATCTCACCAGAGCCCACCTTATGTGGCATGGGGTCTACAGCAGAGGTAGTTATTGATGGACCTTGAATGTCCTGCAGCATGTATTCGTTTGACATGATGATGCATTTTTGAGAGGGTCTGCCCAATCCCATGACGTCCATTTTGTGATCATGCCACAGTACACAGGGAGTGACATGCATACATTCCAACATACATGGACATAACTGGACTGAGGATGACCTGCACAGCCTCTGTATGGGGGCCCCTATCGGTAGTGCAGGCTCCACATCTCACCCATATCTGCTGTAATGGTGGGTGCCCACAGGCAACTTTCTATCTCTGACCAGTATTTTGGCGACTGCAGTATGGTGTGTCTGGCACTCACTCACCTACCACACCATTCCACTCATGTGTTACCTTGCTGCACAAGGTGCTGCATGGCTGTCCCACCTGTATACAGCTGTGCATGTGTTACCTTGCTGCACACGGTGCTGCATGGCAGTCCCATCTGTATATAGCTGTGCATGTGTTACCTTGCTGCACAAGGAGCTGCATGGCAGTCCCATCCGTATACAGCCGTGCATGTGTTACCTTGCTGCACACAGTGCTGCATGGCAGTCCCATCTGTATACAGCTGTGCATGTGTTACCTTGTTGTACACGGAGCTGCATGGCAGTCCCATCCATATACAGCTGTGCATGTGTTACCTTGCTGCACACGGTGCTGCATGGCGGTCCCATCCGTATACAGCTGTGCATGTGTTACCTTGCTGCACATGGTGCTGCATGGCGATCCCATCTGTATACAGCTGTGCATGTGTTACCTTGCTGCACAAGGAGCTGCATGGCAGTCCCATCCATATACAGCTGTGCATGTGTTATCTTGCTGCACAAGGAGCTGCATGGCAGTCCCATCTGTATACAGCTGTGCATGTGTTACCTTGCTGCACAAGGAGCTGCATGGCGGTCCCATCCATATACAGCTGTGCATGTGTTACCTTGCTGCACAAGGAGCTGCATGGCAGTCCCATCCGTATACAGCTGTGCATGTGTTACCTTGCTGCACACGGTGCTGCATGGCAGTCCCATCTGTATACAGCTGTGCACGTGTTACCTTGTTGCACACGGTGCTGCATGGCGTTCCCATCCGTATACAGCTGTGCATGTGTTACCTTGTTGCACACGGTGCTGCATGGCGGTCCCATCCGTATACAGCTGTGCATGTGTTACCTTGCTGCAGAAGGTGCTGCATGGCAGTCCCATCCATGTACAGCTGTGCATGTGTTACCTTGCTGCACACGGTGCTGCATGGCAGTCCCATCCGTATACAGCTGTGCATGTGTTACCTTGCTGCACAAGGAGCTGCATGGCAGCCCCATCTATATACAGCTGTGCATGTGTTACCTTGCTGCACACGGTGCTGCATGGGGGTCCCATCCGTATACAGCTGTGCATGTGCTACCTTGCTGCACAAGGAGCTGCATGGCAGTCTCATCCATATACAGCTGTGCATGTGTTACCTTGCTGCACACGGTGCTGCATGGGGGTCCCATCCGTATACAGCTGTGCATGTGTTACCTTGCTGCACACGGTGCTGCATGGGGGTTCCATCCGTATACAGCTGTGCATGTGCTACCTTGCTGCACACAGTGCTGCATGGGGGTCCCATCCGTATACAGCTGTGCATGTGTTACCTTGCTGCACACAGTGTTGCATGGGGGTCCCATCCGTATACAGCTGTGCATGTGTTACCTTGCTGCACACGGTGCTGCATGGCAGTCCCATCCATATACAGCTGTGCATGTGTTACCTTGCTGCACGCGGTGCTGCATGGTGGTCCCATCCATATACATAGAACATAGAACATAGAATTTGACGGCAGATAAGGACCGCTTGACCCACCCAGTCTGCCCATTTCCCTACCTATTGGATAAGCTGCAGATCCTAGTTAACCAGCAGCCTACTTCTTCCTACCCCCACCCCCCAGAACTGCCTTATGACTATCCCATGCATGCTTGAATTCCACCACTGATTTTGACTCCACAACCTTCCTCCGGAAGGCCGTCTCCATGCATCCACAACCCTCTCTGTGAAAAATACTTCTTAAATTACCTCTGAGCCGCCCCTCTATTTTCAAATTGTGCCCTCTTGTTCTTGCACACCTTTTGAAAGATGCTACCCTCTTGGACTTTGTTGATTCCCTTGAGGTACTTGAAAGTTTCTATCATGTCCCCCTCTCCCTTCTTTCCTCGAGGCTATACATATTAAGCTCCTTAAGTCTCTTCATATGTCTTCTGGTGCAGACCCTGCACCATTTTAGTTGCCCTCCTCTGGACAGCTTCCATCCTGTCTATGTCTTTGGGAGATTGGGTCTCCAGAACTGCACACAGTACTCCAGATGGGGTCTCACCAGCTGTCTGTACAGAGGGATAATAACTTCCTGTTTTCTACTGGTGATGCCTCTCCCTATGCATCCCAGTATCCCCCCAGCCCTCCTTGCTGCCCTCTCACATTGCTTTCCCATCTTTAGGTCATCTGATATGACTACCCCCATGTCCCTCTCCATTTTTGGTTGTTGTTAGTATCTCACCCCCCATTGTGTACTCTTCCCCTGGGTTTTTGTTTCCCAGGTGCATTACCTTGCACTTCTTAGCATTGAATCTAAGCTGCCATACATTTGACCATTCCTCTAACCTTGCCAAGTCCCTTCTCATCCTTTCCACCCCACCCTGTGCATCAACTCTGTTGCAGATCTTAGTGTCATCTGCAAAGAGACATACTTTTCCTTCCAGTCCTTCTGCAATGTCGCTTATAAAGACATTGAAGAGGACCGGTCCTAATACTGAACCCTGCGCGGTACCCCACTAGTAACCCTCCTTTCTTCTGAGTGGACTCCATTTACTATTACTCTCTGTGTCCTATACTCCAGCCAATTCTTTACCCAGGCTGTCATCTTGGGACCCACTCCCAGGCTGGCTAACTTGTATATTAGTCTTTTGTGTGGGACTGTGTCAAATGCCTTGCTAAAGTCTAGGTAGGCCATGTCCACAGCCCCTCCCTGATCTACTACTTTGGTCACCCAGTCAAAGAAATCTATCAGATTCGTCTGGCATGACCTTCCCGCTATGAATCCATGCTGCCTAGGGTCCTGTGCCCCTCTGGTCTCTAGATACTCGACAATTCTTTCCTTTAGAAGTGATTCCATCATTTTCCCTATCACTGAGGTTAAACTAACAGGTCTCTAGTTTCCTGCTTCTGCCTTGCTCCCACTTTTGTGAAGGGGAATCACATCTGCCCTCCTCCAGTCCTCGGGTACCACCCCATCCTCCCATGATTTGTTAAAAAGGGTAGTCAGTGGTGTCACTAGTTCTACCCTTAGTTCTTTAGAATTCTGGGATGAATCCCATCAGGCCCCATTGCTTTGTCCACCTTCAGTTTTAAGTGTTCTTTCAGAACCCTTTCTTCTGTAAATGGGCGTATCACTTCTGTATCCAGCGTGTTACTACTGTTTGTTTGATGTACCTCCCCTCTTCCTTTGTAAATACTGAGCAAAAATATTTGTTTAGTATCTCTGTCTTTCACAGACTCCTCTACCCACCCTCCCTCCCCTTTATTAAGCCTCACTATCCCTCCCTTGGTCTTCCTTCGCTCCTGATGTACCTATAAAGGTTTTATCCCCTTCTTTACTGGTTGGCTATCTTTTCCTCGGTTTGGGCCTTTGCTGTTCTGACTGCCTTCCCAGCCTCCTTTTGCTTTAACTGATACAGTTCTCTGTCCTGCTCCTTCTCGATTCCTTGTACTTCCTGAATGCTTTCTTTTCTCTTGAACCTTCACTGCCACTTCCTTTGAGAACCATAGTGGTTTCTTACATCGTCTTGTTTTGTTTATTTGCTTCACACAAAGGCTCGTTACCTCTGTGATGGCAGTTTTTATTATTCCCCATTGTTCTTCCACCCTCCTTCCTGCCCATTTGCTAGTGCATTCCTTAGGCACTCACCCATTTTGGCAAAGTCAGCCCTCCTAAAGTCCAGTACTTTTGTCTTTGTATGGCTTGACTCTATTGCTGTGTTTATTGTGAACCATACTGTTCAATGGTCGCTAGTTCCCAGATGGCTACCCACTTCTACATCTGTAATCCTCTCTCCACCTCCATTTGAGAGAATCAAGTCTAATATTGCTCCCTCTCGAGTGGGCTCCAGTACTAGTTGTCTAAGGCATGCCCCCTGTAGGGCATCTAGAATAACTGCACTCTTCGAAGTGGCAGCTGCAACTGCACTCCGGTTAACATCTGGCATATTCAGATCACCCATCAGCAATATCTCCCCTTTTTCTGCCATTCTAAGTATACTTTCTATCATTTCCCTGTCCATTTCCTCCCCTGAGAAGGGGGTCTGTATACAACCCCTGTGTGTATTGTGGTGCCATTGCCTGTCTCCAAATTTACCCACAGTGCTTCTTCTCCTCCCTGTTTGCCCTTTTGTTCTGTTGCTTTTATTCCTTCCCTTATGTAAAGAACTCCTCCTCCTCCTCCTCCTCCTCCTCCTCCTCTTTTACCCTCCCTGTCCCTCCTGTAGACAGTGTATCCTGGTATGTTTATGTCCCAGTCATGGTTTTGTGTGTACCATGTTTCTGTGACTGCCACGATATCCAGATGTTCCTCCTCCATCAAGGCCACTAATTCGGGAAGCTTGTTACCCAGACTACGGGCATTAGTACTCATTGCTCTCCATTTTTTGATGGCTTTACCTTCTGTTGCAGCATCCCCCACTGACCGTTCTACCTCAGTCTTTTTCTCATTTAGTACCCTGTTTTGTAGGGAGAGGCTGGGATTTTCCTGCTGCTTGTCAGTGCCTCCCCTGTGACTAGTTTAAAAGCTTGCCAATGAAGCATTTAAACCGATTGCTCAACAGACTTGTTCCCTTCCTGGACAGATGCAGACCATCCTGCCAGTATAGGCTGGTGTCCCTCCAGGTGGAACCCCAGTCCCAATGAAGCCAAACCCTGTGCTCCACACCATTTTTCAACCATTCATTAAACTGCATGGTGCCAATTGCCTCGCCTCCCCATGCTTTTGACAGGCAGCACCTCTGAGAAGGATACTGTGTGTGCTACTCGTCTTGGTCCCTCCCCAACTC
The DNA here is from genome assembly GCA_016271365.2 of Neoceratodus forsteri. Lineage (NCBI taxonomy): Eukaryota > Metazoa > Chordata > Ceratodontiformes > Ceratodontidae > Neoceratodus > Neoceratodus forsteri. The sequence continues at coordinate 29,377,723 of JADMNL010000032.1, read as the reverse complement.
TGCAATGTCCTCCTGCACTGCTCTAATCTCATGATGAGCCAAGTCATTTGTCCCTAGGTGGACAATTCGTCCGGCTCGGAATCCTTGCAGCTGTTCTCGTGATCCTGAGGATGCGCTCCTGTCCTTCAAGCCATGGCACCAGGCAGGCACCTTACTTCATTTTTCCCAGCTCCCCAGTTCTATCCCCTAATAATTGAGTCCCCACCAGGAGCTGCTTCCTTCCCTTGGTGCCCTCTGCCTCCTTTCTGTGGGCCTCCTTGTGACAGATATCATCAGTCTTCTGGGTGCATCCATAGGGGAGCTATGCTCCCCCAGAATGGTGTATGGATTGTGGAGTGGAACAATTGACTGGGTGTGCCTCTGTTCCACCCTCCTCACCCTCCCTGAGCCCACTGTGGTCCAACTGCTGTGCTTTCTCCGCAACCTCTGAGGTGGTGGTGGCGCTAGTGCTCCCTGGATGGGGGAGGTTCCCTTTCTACTGTCCAGTGTGGCCTGGGGGAAGGTTTCCTTACTACTGTCCAGTGCGGCCTGAAGATGGGCAACTTCCTCCCTCATACAGCTGTGCATGTGTTACCTTGCTGCACATGGTGCTGCATGGCGGTCCCATCCATATACAGCTGTGCATGTGTTACCTTGCTGCACATGGTGCTGCATGGTGGTCCCATGCATATACAGCTGTGCATGTGTTACCTTGCTGAACAAGGAGCTGCATGGCAGTCCCATCCATATACAGCTGTGCATGTGTTACCTTGCTGAACAAGGAGCTGCATGGCAGTCCCATCCATATACAGCTGTGCATGTGTTACCTTGCTGCACATGGTGCTGCATGGCGGTCCCATCCATATACAGCTGTGCTGCATTTGTGCTACTAGCATGTGTGCCTGGGCCCCACTCCTGCTACTGGCCAGGGTGGCTCCTGCATGTCTGTTGTCCTGCACACCTGTGTGGGTTTGTGTGCTACATGCCTGGTCTGCAGGGAGCTATGTGTGTGTGGCCACAGACCATATCCACTGGGGCTGATAAACTGTCTACTCTGTTCTGTCTTGGCACTGCTGTGGCATGTGCTGCATTTTCACATCTAACATGTCTGATGGTGTCGACAGTCTCTTGTACGGCTGTATCTGGCTCTGTTGCAGAATGGCATACTCATTCTATGTGCAGTCCTCCACTGTTCGGGTACACAGTGCTGTCTCTGGTACGCCCCACAGCCACACATGCCATTGCAGCTGTATGACTGTTCATCTGTGTATGGCATGTCACCCAATGTGTAGTCTGGTTGTACATCTGTTACACACAGCATGCCACTCCTGCGTCCACAGCTTGCTGAGTTCAGTGTCTTCCCTTCCACAGGTGCCCAGAGTACTACCAGTTGATACAGAGACATCATAGAGATGAACAGCAGGGATGAACTGCTGTGGCGCCAGGTCCGTCTACTGCGTGTGGTTGTGAGGAGGTTGGAGGAAAATACACAGGCCATCAGAAGCCTGGCAGTGACCATCCAGATGGATGTCCAGCAACAACAGCAGCCACCGCCACCATAACCTGCATGTCAGTAGATGTTCAGGCATGTGCTGCTCATGTGTTCAAAAAACTCCTCAGACGTGTGCTCATGAAACCCCAGTGCAGAGCAAGGGGTTGCTAACCCCAACCAACAATAGACCAAAATCCAAGAACGCTCTGCACTCGCGTGCCAGTGAAACTCCAAATAAACACCAACCTTTCTTTTCCAATTGAACAATAGGTTTTATTGATGTATGGTGCCTGGTCTTCCACACATGTGGTCGAAGCGCTGGAACTTAATGCTTGTTGTTAGATGCACTTATATTGGCTGTTTTTGAAACTGAAGGAGCGGCAACTGTAAACTGTGACTCCAGGCACCAATCATCAATGAAACCTATAGTTCAATTGGAAAAGAAAGGTTGGTGTTTATTTGGAGTTTCACTGGCACTCGAGTGCAGAGTGTTCTTGGATTATGTGCTGCTCATGGACTCAGTGGACAGTTTACAGGCAGTTACCCTTGGAATTGTGTTTTCTGTTACCGGTGGTTGCTATTTTTTTTGTTCTTCACTTTTACAGTTTGTTGCTCTTGTTCTTTGTAATGTTTTTAGTAAACATTTTTGATAATTTTGCTGCTGTGTTGTGTGTCTTTCTTTGGTGCCCACCTCTCATCCCCCCTGCATTGTTCTCCGAACTACTTATGCTGTACTTGTGTACAGTGTTATACTCCGTGCCACATTCATTGCTGCACTTGTGTCCTGTGCCGTGCTGTACTATTGCACTGTGCATGTGCATTTGCCCAATACTCAGCTGTGTTAACACTGGTGCACTACTCCTGAATATTTCTGTGGCCATGCACTAGAGTCAGTGCAGAGCAAATACAGTTGGCTGAATATGGAAGCCACTACAGTAGACAGTAGGCAGGGAAAATGGTCAGACTGGATGGGCCTAGCGGTCCTTATCTGCCGTCAATTTCTATGTTCCTAAGTTATGTTTTATTATGACAAGGCAAGGAGGTTGTAAAATATAATGAAAGAACAGCTTGATGTATTCCTGACTCAAACATTACCAAAGATTCATATACTTCTGTAGTGTGACAAATATTAAAAGCATATGTGAGAGTCCAGGGACTGTATGCTTACTGTACAAAAAAAAACAACAAAAAAAACAGAAAAGTATGGAACTTTTGCATGCTCTTACAAAAGAGTTAAGATCTGCAGAGCTGGAAGGTGTGCAAGCCAAATCTGCTTCAATATGTCATAAGTTGCTCAAAAGTTTAAATATATTTTCTTTACTATGCAGCTGTGGGAATTTACACAAATCTATAAAATGGTGTTGATGATATCTTTTGCTGAACTAAGCGCATTCTTTAAAGGGAAACTGTGCAAATAATACATCTCTCCACTGCTGATAGCTGGATTCCTGATTAGCATTTTTATGCAAGAATGAAATTTGTTCAAGTACCTTAAATACTGTATTTAATCTTTATAATATTACTCTGTAGCTCCCTTTGCAGTGGTTGCCTGCCACTATCTTGTCTGCAGCCATGTTCTTTCTTGGCTTGTATGATTATTTTTATGTACCCTACTAACTTAGCCATCATTATTCAGCAGGGCACAGCTGAGGAATGGAAGCATGCAGCTGCCTGCAAGAGGGCAGTTGGCGTCTTTTGCATCAGACGCCGTGGTATAATATTAAAAAGAATGAATAAAGCTTTTTAGGCTACTTAAAAACATTTCATTTTTGGACTAAAACGCTAATCCTGGAGAGGCTGCAGTAGGAGGCATGGATACAAATAGGCCAGGGGTAGGCTCAGGAGAGGAACAAAAAAACATTTTTTCACTGAGACAGTGGCAGAGAAGTGGAATAGCTTGCCAAGGTGAGTGATCGAGGCAGAGATGGTGGAGGGATTCAGTGTGAGGTGGGAGAGGCATAAGGGGCTCATAGCTGTGAGGACAAGGGAGGTGGAATGAGGTAAACCTGTGAAACAAACTTGATCTACTTAAAAGGGGCTCAGACTTAGCCCACCCAATGATAGGCTGAAGCAGCAGCAGGACCAGAAAAGACTAGATGGACTTATGGTCTTATTCCACTGATAGTCATCTATAATTCTGTGGGTTCATTGTCTTCTGTAGATGTCAGGAGTGCTGAAAGCTGTGACTATCTAAATAATCTGTAAATGAAGTCAAGGCAGCAGCCATTTTATGGATTTTAGAAATAACAAATGAGGTCACTGAGGGACAAACTGTAATTAAAAACATACAGCTGGCCCCTCGGGGACATCACTTTCTGTATCAATATTGTGACGAGACTGCAGTCAGAGTTAGGTAGGGTTGACAGTGTTACTATTTGTTTGTTTTATTGCTTGTGTTTACTGAAATCCAAAGCCAGATTCTAGGAATATATAGCATAGCCAAGAACTATTTCAACTTGGCAGTTCCACTAGCAGGAACTGTGAAGTCAGATTTTCCACTCAGCACTTGCTGCACTTTAAACCAGAAGAAAAAAAAAGTATTTTAAATTTTTTTTCGATCTTTATACATCTCAAAAATGTTGATGTTCATTTTTAGATCCCTCAGATATGATGATTCTTCTGGATACTACTGTTAAACAAGAGTTTACAGAGGGGACCAAGTGGAGGCTGAATTGGAATGGCAGCTAAACCTCTGGAGCCTGAAAGAATTCTCATAGAGTCTTATTAAAAAAAAAAATTAGAATATATTGTTGATCCCTCTCCAGATTCATGTGATGTGGTGGCCACCATCTTCCACAATGCCAAAAAAAACAGCACTTGATAAGTTAGAGGCATACATTCCTCTAAGTGATTTAAATGAGGAAATGGGTGATGCAGCCAATATCTTGGAACCAGGCTCTCACTTCACGGAGTAATACAAAACCGAGCGGGGACTTTTTAGAGATGAGCTATCTCATACGTACTGCTAGTGTATTGCCAGCATGTCTGTCAACAGGGCAGTCTTTGTGTGCCAGCAACATACCATATACCTCCATGGGCATTTGCAGAAAAGGATTTCTTTGTTTATCATTTTCTCCTACCTACACCTTTATCTCCTGCTCTTTGGCCCTCTGGTGGCTTGTTGACAACCCCCCCACAAACACACACACGGCAGGCCCAGAGACACAGGAAGAGGGCCAGCCAAGCTTGATGAAGGGCTATGCCAGCCATCTGCCACAGGTTTGCCTTTCTGTTCTTTTTGCGATGGTAAGTGGGAATGGGAAGAGAGTGGTGGGTTTTAGAGTGTGGGGTGGGGGGGCATCTGTTTTAATGGAGCTGAACAGGAGGAAGGAGAGGGTGGATTTTACATACACTGGGTGGCCACTATCAGCCTAAGATTTTGCCTGATTTGGAGTCCATACCTAATTTATTCATTAGTACTGCACCTGGAACAGAGAAGGAGGGTGGTGTGGTGCTATGAGGATGGGTGGGCAACACTGCCATGTGGGTGGGGGGGACTAAAGACTTTTAAAAGTCTTTTTCATTGAAGAAAAGTCTTGAAGGGGGATGAATACATGCATTCCAAACACACAAATACAGTTTAATACTTGAATACACTCTGAATTATTTGACGAATCCTAAACGCATACATTTAAGATACCGAAACTTGGAATGCCAAAACTCATGGGACCGAGTTCAGTATCTTGACACCTACAAGCCCGAAAAGGAAAAAGGTAATGCTGACAGGGGTATGGTAGCAGATGTGATGAACTGCTACTCTACCTCTTGTCAGGCACCACAACACACTGAAGGATGCAGAAGCTAGCTGAGCTGCTCTTGTGGTGTGGAGGGCTAATATACTAGCAGCTTGGCCAGCATGGTCCGGTAGACCCAGGTTCTGTTCCCAGCTACCATTTTGCTGGAACACAATTTCACCCCTGTAACTTTTTTTTTAACTCCGAGGTCTGCTCCCCCTCGGAGTTGGTTATTTAAGTTATGGGGGGGGGGTGCAGGGGGCAAAGCTCCCCCCTCCCACATTACATTTAAGTGCCTGTCAGGATTTTGAAATTCAGAATCCCAAACTTGGGCTTATGGGGTTCGGGATGATGACTTTCTAGATTACAAAGGCATTCCATCCTAAATGTATGTATTCACACACCCCTACTGATTAGATTATGAATGTGCACTGCCTCCCATTCGTTCAGATGGTAGCCCGCTGAGCTGATAAGATGTGGGTCAGTGCCAGTCACTGCCCCTTTCTTTTGACTGATATCCAAAGGCTTTGTGTGCACCTGTGTATTTGCACTGGGGCGGGGGGGAGGCAAGTTCACATCAAGCAAAACTGCTGACACAGCTGTAGTTTGCTAGAGATGACAATGATTGCTTCCATATTGCCTTCATGTGTAAGGTTGCACTGTATAACAGCAAACCACAAATGCACTACAACCAAAAGCATTAAGTTAATGCCAAGCCAAAGCATCCATTTCTGGCAGTAGCCAGCTCTTGTTCTTAAAATGGTTGCTTCACCCTAATTAGAAAGAAACTAAATACAGAATAATGGACAGGGTGTTGTACATTATGGGTTTGTTCTACACATCCGAGATGTGTAATACCACATAAACCACACGTGCAAAGCACAAGTGGTTTATGATAGTATAACACACTGAGGGTGTGTAAAAATGAATAATGTAACACCCCATACTTTATTTTATATCACTGCTGGTCAGTTTAGTGCAGTGTGGTTAAAAACAAAACAAAACCACCTTTGCCAGTTCAGTGGCATTTTGTTTCTGTTTGTGCAAGACAGTGGCAGCTTTTATTTTCAGTTTGACTGGCTGACACCCACACCATAATAACCAGCTGGTTGTTATGGAATGGAACCCGGCTTTCATGGCTTTCGAAAGTGGTGTCAGTCCAGTCAATAAATGAGTTCACAAGCAATTATTACATCTTACTGTACCATATAGGATATTGAAATAGGAAAAATAAGATGGCCTGTAGTACAGTGCAGCCTAGCTTTAATAATCCCTATTGTATGAACATCCCTGTTTGGGGAACCAGTAGCATGTCTCCCAAGTTAATATCACTCTGAATGTTTTAATCCCAGTTATGCAAATTCTGGTATATCCAAACTAATGTCACATGGCTCAAGCAGTTCAGATGACCGAGCCTGTAGCAGTAGTTTATTAAATTAATAAAATGTATTTAAGACTTTCACATGGAAATGCCAGTGAAGAGAATTAATTTTCAGTTGTATCCAGGATGTCAGACAATTTTGTATTTCCTTTGGTTAAAAAAAAATATTTCTTACTACAGAACATTTTTTTAAGAATGGTTGCATACTTACTATGGTTTAATATGATTTAATATACAAAAGTAGACCATGAGATCCATCAAGACTGCCTCCCCACTATTCTGTGGTTCTCCATTATGGAGTGGCCATGTAGAATCAGATTATCTAGTCTGTTTTTTAAAGATCTCTTTATTTGGGGGATCATTGTGACAGTTTGTTCCAGTGATAAGATGCTCTTTTTGTAAAGCAATGTGTTCTTGCCATAGTACTTGATCATTTGAGCACTAATTGTCTAGAATGACTTCTTGTTTTTTTCAGTCACCCTATGTTAAAAGTCCATAGAATTCACTAGAATCTGGTCTTTAAGGGCACCACAGAAAAAGAAGAGATCCCCACTGAGCCTTCATGCTTCCAGCGACATTAATCCAAGTTGGTCAGTCAATCCTTATAAGAAAGAGGTTCAAGTTCCCTAACAAGCTTTGTTGCCCTTCTCTGTATACTTTCAGTGACCCTTTTATCCTTCTTTAAGAAGGGAGACCAGAACTGGGATCCATAATTAGTGAATAGCCTAACCAGGCTTCTGTAAATAGGTAATATAATTGCTTTATTTCTTAGAAACTTAGAAACATAGAACTTGTCAGCAGAAAAGGACCGCCAGGCCCACCCAGTCTGCTCAGTATGCCTAGCAAACCACTGGGACTTCCCTTCTACCCACCCCCTCCCTGGAACTACCAGTTGCTTGTGTCTGTCCCACACTCTCTTGAAACCCCCCCGCAGTTTCTGCCTCCACTACCTCTCCTGGGAGTCTGTTCCAGCTGTCCACAACCTTCTTTGTGAAGTAGAATTTTCTGATGTTCCCTGAATCTCCCCACTATCTGCATATTGTGTCCCTTTTTTTTATTTCTCCTTTGGCTGGGAGATATCCCCTGCTGGTACCTTGTTGAAACCCTTGATATGTTTGAAGGTCTCAATCATGTCCTCCCTTTCCCTCCTCTGTTCGAGGGAGTACATGTTGAGGTCCTTCAGCCGTTCATCATATGACAGATGCATAAGTCCCCTGCCATTTTTGTTGCCCATCTCTGGATGCGCTCCACCTTCTCTACATCCTTCCTAAGATATGGCCTCCAGAACTGGACTCCATACTCAAGGTGTGGCCTTACAAACTGCCTGTACAAGTGCATTATGACCTCCCTCCTCCTGCTAGTTATTCCCCTGCCAATACCCCCCAGCATCCTACTGGCTCTTGCCACCGCCTTCTCACATTGCTTTGCCACCTTCAGGTCCCATGAAATGTAAATGCCAAAGTCTCCTTCCAGCTCGGTAACCTCTAGGGCTTGCCCTCCCATACTGTATTTCATGCATTGATTATTTTTGCCTAAATGCATGAGTTTGCATTTTTTGGTGTTAAAGGTCAATTGGAAGATAGACTTGATGCAAAATGGCATTTAATGCAGTTTATAACTTGAGTAGCTTTTTTTTTAAGGTTTCACAACGTTGAGTAGATGTAAACGTTTCAGACATGAGTACCCCAAGGTCTTTTCATAATTTTTTGCCAAAATTGTGATGTTTGTGAATATTTTTGTGTGACAATATGGGTCCCCACCATGCTGTAACATACTGTTTCAGAAACCACAGGTGACACAGCATCAAAAACAGAAAACCTTTTGTCTGTGTGATGTGCTTTGGCTGAGAAAATTAGTTTTTAACAAAAACATAAAAATGTTTTCATACATTCATGTGAAAAATTTGTGTGCTAGGGGACTCTTAAGCAATGTTGTTCTGGGGGCGGTAATTTGTGTCATTTGTTTTTATTTGAATGCTTGCTTTTTGATGTTTCTGGGTTGCTTGAGTTGCATTCTGACCTTTTGAACCCTGAGATTATGTAATTAGCATATTTACCTTTTTGACCCCCACAGGTGGTGCTCTTATTTAATGCACCCCTATCATGCCATGGGAGCAGGGGTATGTGCTAGGCTCACTGGCCCACGATAGATTGGGACTTAAGTAACAGGATCACCAGTGCAGGCTGAATCAACATAGTATATACTTCCAAACTGAGCCCTTGCAAAAACTGCAGCTACAAATGTAGCAAGCAGGCATTTCATGTTATGCTTGTGCCCACCGCTGAGATCGCACTGGATGAGAGCAGTAATACTGCACAATGATGAGGTGCGAGTGCCCCTTCTATTACAATGCCCTTTGTACAAAGATTTGACTTGCTGTATATCTCATTCCCTGCTGTGTTTGCCAAGATTAAGCCTAAATACCATGTTCTCAATAAGCATAAACATGGCATATATCAAAGCTGCTGCCCTGTGATTAAGGCATTTTGGACATTTTTAAGGGAAACTACAAAAAAATGATTTCCAGACTGTCCTTGCATTAGAATGAGCAGATCAGTTTACATGAAATCTTAAAGAGCTGCTGATACCTCAAAGAAAACTTTGAAAAACATAATACTTAGGTACAATTCAGCTTGCATTCCCTATATATTCTATAGATTTCTCCTCCCATGATTTATTACTGAAGAAATTTACATGAATACATCATGATATTTATGCTTTAGAGTTCATCTGCCTCTATAGCTTACTCCCAAATTCATGTCATAATACTTTGTTGTGACATCACAATCTGTTGCCATAGGAGTAACTGTTATGTCGCAAGCAGTGCATTATGACCTCAGGTAAGGAGAAGGCAACAGGAGTAGATGAACTCTTCAGGAGCAAATATCCTGTTTTCATGCAAATGACCTCAACGATGAATAATGAGGAGGAGGATGACTACAGAACTAATGTAAAATAAAAGCTGAACTATTTCTAAATATTATGTTTTGCTAAAGTTCTCCTGTAGGCATCAGCTGCTCTTTAAAAAGTATTTTACCTTGGTGACTGTTGCTTAAATGGGAGCCAATGCCTGGAAGAAAGTGGGCCAAGACACCATCAAAAAAAGCCTGGGCAAAATCAGGAAGTGGATTTATGAAAAAATGAGCAGGACAGTGAATTGAATGAGAACGCAATCCAGAAGATGCTGGAAACAGCTGAATCAGTCACTGGCGTCAATGCAATTCATGGACTTGTCCATCTAGCCTCATAGCTGAAGGCAGACATCACCATTGTTGAACTCTGATTGGGCTAGCTGCAGTCAAGATGACCATGGACACGAGCTCATCGATGATAATGCAATTACAGATGCCGATTGAGAAAAACCAGCAGGAGAGGCAGAGACAGATTCTGAGAAGGAAAACGATGAGCAGGCGAAACCACCACCAAGGTATTCTGAAGCTTAAAAAAGTTTTCAGAGATACCTTGACTGGCTGGAAAACCAGACTGATACTGGTCCTGTACAACTTCTACTATTCAGGAATTCGAAACGCAAAGCCACTTGGGCACACATAGCTAACATACAGCAGAAAAGTTTTCAGGACTTTTTAAAAAAATAGATGCATGTTCATGACTGTCCTGATGAGTTATTTTTGTGTGTTCTTTCAACAAAGTATGAATTATGGCAATACAAACTATTATCTGTTCCATTGAACTTCACTGTGATCCCACACGATTATCTGAACCATTTCCATGTTGCCCATGGGGTACAAATAACTGAGACTGTACTCTACACTAGTGCCTATCTCTTGGAGCTTTTCCCTAAATGCCACACTGTCTTCTCTGCTCATTGAAGCATACACACATAGAAGGGGCTAGTAAGGGGGGGGGGTTAAGGGGCAGACTTGATGGGCCAGGAGGGTCATTTTCTGCCAACAGATTTCTATGATTCTGTGATTCTAAGTTGTTGGCAAAAAAAAAAAAAGATTCTGGAGCCAATCAAGTCTTCCCTGCCTTACCAGTTGATGTATGTGAGGGAGCTAGTGGCCCTTGACTCCTCTTTTCTCCATACCAGTCCCATGGGTCACTCCCATCCATGTCTGAATCCTCCTACTCATCTTGCACATATGAAATCCCTTGCAAGTCTGCTCCAGTCATCCACCACCCCTTCCATAAAGAAATATTTCCTGACTACCCTCTCAAAAAAATCTCCCTCCACCTCCACCAGCTTCACTGAGTTTTGTTTGGCACTTCTGTCCCCAATCAGCATAAACAACTGTCTTGACTTATTCGTGAAATGTTTTGATAAATGAGGAATTTATTACACTTAAAATGTAAATCTCCCTTTCTTCTGGCCATCTTGATTACAACTCAGTATTGAAAATGATGCACTTTTTTTTAAATATCTGAGGATTAACTTGGTCAAAACTTTAAACTTAGAAATTCATGTGGACATTGTAACAAAAAACTTAATCAAATAGCTTTCCAGTGATCGTAAAAAAAAAACTAAGAGATGCAAATATGCAGTAGTATGTGTGGGTCTGTTATGAAATGTGATGTCTAGCATTATAAAAATGGGCAAAGGATTTCAAGCAATCTGATTGGTTGTTAGGCATATGTTAGACATGTCTAACGCATGGCTAAATCTAGAAACCCCATTTAGAATACATAGACCCATTTTATAAGTGCAATAAGCCACTTTGGGGATGTGCGTTAAACAGTTCTAATGCACGGCTATGGGACTGGATGCACTCGGCCTGTGACCTCATGCCTCACTAGGCCCCCTAGCCATGCATTAGAACTAACTCACACCACATCATGTCTTATTGCTTACATATATGTTGAGAAACCCGATTCTTAATAATAGTGTAATAGGCATTTCGGTTACAATGGATTGGAATTACAGGGCACTGAAGAAGCATATATCAACTGGCACGGCTTGAGAAAAAAACACTATATTACTGTATATAAATGCATTTGGTATACATGGATACATCTCAGAAATAGGGCTCATTTTCTTTTATGTTCCAGAACAGAACAGAACTAGCTTGAAGCTGTGGGTGGAAGCCTTCAATATTTAACGTAAAAGAACAAAATCCAATAACAGAACACTAATAAGTTTGGTTGCTATGGCCCCGGGTCACTAAAGCAGTACATGAACCGAATGCCACTCCCAAATCTGTACTGTTTGTTAACTTGGCGCTTTAGCAGCAAAGAGAGGATGTTGCATTTATTGCAGTTCTACATGGGTCATACCTGAAAACAGTTAATCATATACTTTGTGCATTTATTTGTGTTGCCAAACAAACAATAAATATATGAAATAATATTCCAGTGGAAATAACAAACTGGTAAGGGCTGGGAGGGAATTTTTCATGGTGCTCAAAAAATACCAGAAAAGGAGACTTTCAATAGCACTTGATTTTTTAAATGTGTTTATATGTGTAATAGAGGGATTATGCGTGAAAATAACATTTAATTATTTATTTTGTTTAATTTATGAGTTTTATGTTCAGGGACTAGTTAAAGATTTTTGATATATGAGTAATGGTGGCTGCCATATTTGTGAAGGCAATCAGAAATGACTGAAGTGGTGTATGAAGTCGGTATGTCAGACGCCTAAATTCCAAATAACGCTGTCAAACTTTTCCCCAACCTGTGTAGTTAAGGGAAATTAAGATGTTGGTCTCAAAACTTGTTTAGTCAACCAGGAAGCAAGAAAATTCTCACTCACTTTATAACATGTTTCAAACAATGTATATGCATTATTATTACTATGTATAGTGTTTGACTGGTATAATTTCCCTCACTGTTCTTGACATGTAACACCTTTGCAAAAGAGATGCCTGTCCCAATGGTTTAATATCTCTTTAAATAAAGGTAGCTTCCCGTTAATATGCTGGCATTGCAGCCTCTTGCAAGGCTGATGCCTCATGGGAGGGTTCAGAAACCTACAAACATGTTAACTGACCATTGGAAAGATTAGACACTGCCCATGTACCATGGCCACTGGGTACTTATTCCCTTGGGTACCCCATCCCCTGATGCCTGAGATGCACCTCTTCCAGCAGCTGCAGTCCAAATATAGAGGAAAGCAATGCTTGTTCAAGTGGCAGACATGGCGAGGGCCCATCCTTGGATGGGTGGATTTAAGAAGGAAAGGGGCCACTAGAAAGGGTCCAGGAAAGAAAGGGATACTTGTGTCAGGGGTCTGTGACCACGATCAGGGCCAAAGGCAGAGGTGGAAGGAGATTTTGTGGTGATGGGCTCAAGGATGATAAAGTATGTTATGTTAGCATGTGGCCTCATGCCTCACAATGCACTCCAGGCGTGGATTAAATGCGTATAACCCCACACCCTGGAGTGGGTTATTGCGCTTATGGGTTGCATGAAGGTCACAAATAATGCTCAGAAAGGGCAATTTTGAGGCTGGAAAAGATGATTTTTATTGTGTATCTTCCATCTGTAAAAAATAGCTCCACATATAGACTGAGAGTAAACACTTTGTGGTTAAGTTAGACATTTTTGTAAAGTACAAAAGCATTGTAGAAACGTTAGTGCTAATGCTCACATGTAAACTAATTGAAACACACCATGTGGAAAATACTACTATGCACTGGTAAGCTTTCTGTGGACTGCACTATTCTGTGGGAAATTTATTTTATTTTATTTCAACCAATAGCAGAATAAATATATAATACTTTTTCTAACATATTCACCTGCTTCCTGGAGTATATGAGTAGAGTGCTGTTTATTTATGTTGTAGTGATGGAAATACTTTAATACTTCCTTTTAGTGTTCAAAACACAGGAGAGCATAGAAACACAGCTCCTGTCCTAAAGTCATCAGTAAAACATGTTAGAACACCTGTTTTACTTGCTTTATACCATGTATGAGAATATATTACTTCCATGACTTACAAGTGTTGCATCTTGGGTATGTAAATAATATGGGTTATGCAATAGCTCTGTCATTCCCCGAGAAGTAAACTTCTAAACAGTAGCTCACATACCCATGATGCAGTGCTTGCAACTCATGGAAGTAATGTATTCTCATACATGGTAAAAGGCAAATAAAACAGATGCTCTAACATGTTCCTACACTCATTGATTACTTTAGGAAAGGGGCTGTGTTACTTTGCTTTCCTGTCTTTTGAACACTAAAATTAAAAAATATTATAACATGGGCAAGAGAAACAGAGGTACCTGATTGGTGCAAAACCATCAGGTGACCACTGATTAATCCACAAAATACACACAGCTTCTGGTGTTCCATCCACCCTCACAGATGACTGAGCCCTCCAGATCTTGTTATTTTGACAGCAATGCACTGTCAGTGGCAGCCATTATTGTTCCTGGTAACATGGCGGGAGCCGGATGGTTAGCAATGCTGTCTGTCTGTGGCACACTCATTGTCTCCCAGTTGCCGAGTGCCTGGCCACTTCCTGTTGGAGGCTTAGCCACTGTAAATGTCTGCCCCCCCCCCTGTACCCAGCAATATGTACAGCGTCAACAGATCGGCATGCTGTTTCCTTGCTGTGGCAAAGAGAGAGATAGAACAGCTTACTGTGTGGCTGTTGCTCTCATGTTTAACACTGTGCAGTGGAGAGAAAGAGAGACTCACATCAAGGAGCCACAGCACAGTCTCTGAACACATAATGCCTGTCCACTTCCTGTTGGGGGCTTAGTCACTGTAAATGTCTTGGGTCCCCCCCTATACCCAGCGATATGTGCAGCGACAATAGATAGACGCACTGTTTCCTTGCTGTGGCAAAGAGAGAGACAGAACAGCTTACCATGCGGCTCTTGCTCTCATGTTAAACATGGAAAAAGAGAGAGAGAGAGAGAAAGAAAGAGAGAGATGCACATCAGGGAGACACAGCACACAGTCTCTGAACACATAGCATGTACTCCATTCCCACCCCCCCCCCGGTAGTCCCTACGAGCCCTCGCCGAACTGTGGCATTGCCAGCTTGTCTCCATCTTGGTCATGCAGCTGTCAGGGGAACACAGTGAGAGACTCAGCCAAGAGACAGTGCCACAGTGTGTCCTCCACAACCACAGATACTGCAGGTCAGTGTCGGGTTCTGTCAGTCAGGGGACACAGTGAGATACTCAACCGACAGACAGTGCCACAGTGTGTCCTCCAGAACTGCAGATACTGCAGGTCAGTGTCGGGTTCTGTTAGTCAGGGGAACACAGTGAGAGACTCGGCCAAGAGACAGTGCCACAGTGTGTCCTCCGCAACTGCGGATACTGCAGGTCAGTGTCGGGTTCTGTCAGTCAGGAGACACAGTGTTTGAGAGCGTGGCTTGTGAGAGAGAGAGAGAAGAGAGAGAGAGAAAGACAGTGACATGTAGATCAGGAGTTGTTCTGCACACTTTCTGTACTGTAGTCTCTCTCTCTCTCTCTCTCTCTCTCTCTCTCTCTCTCTCTATCTCTCTCCATGTCATAAATGAACACAATACTCTGTTTGATGAGAAGGACCCAGGAACAAATCAAGCAGTGCACCGAACTTGTTATACCAAAGTTGTGGCAATACAAGTATATCTTTTTTTTGAAACTCTGTTTATTTATCAGTTTCAAGTTGCAAAAGACAAGACATATAGACTGCATTCAATCTTTCCATATGTTGGTTACAAAAGAATTTCCCATAGTCTGTTTCCTGTATACAGAATATTCTATCATTGGCAATCACATATGAAATTAAACACTTCCACATTTCATCTGGCCGTCTACATATGTCAAGCACCTTTTACTTTAATTGCTTATTATCTGGATTAAGCTCTCCATGATGGGATTGCTCAGATTCCATAAAAACTCTGTCAGCTCAAGGGATAAAATCAGGTCTTGCCTCTGCCATGTATAAAATCCATCGCCTCCATAAAATTTCAAATTGAGGTAATCTCTTATTCAAAGAAGCTGTCAGTGCCTCCATCCTATATATATTTATCAGAATTTCCTGCCATTTATCTAAAGTGATAGGCATATGAGACAACCAGTTTTTAGTTATAACCTTTTGAGCTGCTATGAATGCTATTTTCAGAAACTTAAATGTAAGGGAGTCTCTGTATTCTTTCGGTAATTCTAAAAGTAAAAAGCCAGTAGGTGACAAAATCAAATCTGGAATGATTATTGTCTTCAGGGCCTGCTGCAGATCTGACAGGAAGGGGGACAGGGCTGGGCAGCTCCAAAACATATGTAAATATGTTGCTCTCACTTGGCCACAATTTCTCCAGCAGTTGGCTGGGCTGCCATTCAAAATTAATCCCATAATCTTGGGGGATCGGAAATACCTAATAAAGATTTTCCAGGAAAATTCCTGCCAGCTAATAGCTGAAAGGCCCCAATGTATTTTAGTTTGTGCCCATGTCCACACCTCCCTCGAAATCTGATTTCCCAAATCTTTCTCCCATGCTTTTTTTATGGAACCTGTGTTGTCCCCTCTCCATGCCAGTAGGTCCCTATAAAGGTTGGAAATGATGTGTGATCTAATAGGCATCCCCTCTAATGCCCTTTTGAGAGTGGAGGCAAGCTGAGGCGGAGATATGGTCCCCCACTTATGCTTCGTGGCTAGATTTCTCACATAATTCCTAATTTGAGAATATCTAAATCTATCCTGCCAAGGAATTTCATATCTATTAACCAGTGTTTCAAAGGGAACAATCTCTCCTCCCTCCATGAAGTGCCATGCCAAATGCAGTCCCTTAGCCTCCCACCTCCTAAATCCAGCGTCCTATCTACCAGGTGCAAAGGAATCTAAATGTGAAATAGACCACAATAAAGATCTCCAATTACTAGCCTTCTTGTCTTTCAATGTGTTATACCATATTTCAAGTGTGTGCCCTGTTAAAGGATTCCTTAGATGTTCTACATTGGGTCTTCTCCCCTGTTCATAAAGCATACTGTTTACACTAGACCTTACCCCTTCTTTCAGTTCTAAGTTTTTCCATTTAGAGATGTATAGATTGTCTAACCAATATATGATTGTCCTCAGCTGTGCCGCCTGGTAGTACAGCTTAAAATTGGGTAGTGATAGGCCGCCTGCTTTTTTCGGGCTCTGGAGCATTGACAGTCTAATCCTCGGCTTATTTGGTCCCCACAGATAGCGTGAGATCGCCCTATTTAATGTGTTGAAATAAGAGTCCGGAATTCTAATAGGTAGAGTTTGTACTAGATATAATAATTTAGGGAGAATTATCATCTTTATGGCCTCCACTTTCTGGGACAAAGAAATGGGGATATTTGCCCATTGCTCTACTTCTGATTTAATAAGTTGCAGGATTGGAGAGAAATTAAGTGGGAATAGGCTAGTTACCGGGAAACTCAATTGAACCCCTAGATACTTAATATGAGATAGGTCCCACCTGAAAGGGTGTCTCTGTTTAATTTGCTCTGCTGGTTCATAATGCATTTTTAAAACCTGTCTTAGAGACATTCAATTTATATCCAGCCAGGGAACTAAACTCTGATAGAGTATCCCACAGGCCTGCCAGGGAGTATTCTGGGTCCCGTAGGTAAACCAAAAGATCATCAGCATACAAGGCAAGCTTATGGGTCTCTCCCCCTAGTTCCCACCTCCTTATCCTCTCATCCTGATGCAATGCCTGGGCTAACGGCTCGAGATATAGGGTGAAGAGCGGGGGGAGAGCACCCCTGTCTTGTACCTCGCTGCAGTTGTATCGGATGAGACACTTTACCATTTATCTTTACATAGGCCCTTGGGTGAGTGTATATCTTATTTATAATCTTTATGAAGGTCTCAGAAAATACAAACCTACCAAGAGTTAATTCCAAAAATTTCCATGCCACCCAGTCGAAGGCCTTCTCCGCGTCTAAACTCAGAATCAAACAGGGTACCCTCGATCGGGCGGCATGAAACATTACATGTAATGTTCTTTTGATATTGTCCTGGGTTTGTCTACCAGGGATGAACCCTGTTTGATCATAATTAATTAGTCTAGGTAGTATTTCCTCCAGTCTTTTTGCCATAATTGAAGTGTAAAGCTTATAATCAATATTCCATACCGATATAGGTCGGTAAGACCCACATTGAGTCGAATCCTTCCCCGGTTTAGGGATGCTCGATATGACTGCATAATTTCATGTATCTGGAATATCCTCTCCTAATTGTGCCAGTCTGCAGGCCCTCAATAATGGGT